>JAWPHD010009239.1:0-105980 GCA_037043455.1 Cyrtodaria siliqua
TTAACTCTACATGCCTTCTATACCCAAATGTTCAAGGTGTCCAACATTGGTATATATTTTAATATCGCTCAATACAGTACTGAGAAATCGTCATCGAAACGTTGAAAAACTGGTAAACTTAAAAATTTTAGTCGGAAGACCCGTGCCTAAACGCAGTCACTCTGTAAACAACAACTCTAACGGCAGTTGCGTACGAAACTAGACCACGGATCATTTAGTCGTCACCGCAGATAATGAATGCTAATTGTTTCCTTACCAGTTAATTCAATGGAAGCTACATTTTCCATTTTGTTTACAACCGTCAAATTTTGTTTCAATTAGCAGCCATATTGATCTGGTATCCTTCCCCTACTGCGCTCGAAGAGAGAATAGCGAACGCAGTAGGGGACGGGTACCAGATCAATATGGAGGATGGCACATCAAAAATCGTCTTGCCGTTCGTAGACGTGTATTTTATGCACTAGCATAATACTGTATTTTTTAATTCACATTGAGCTGAACGGAAAAGAAAGAACAATTATTCGGCCTGCATTTGCATATTTAGTACACTAGTGCAACATGACAAATATATTTCCCACACAGGAAGTTATGTAATAAATAAAATACAGATTTCAAGTCTCTGGATCTCAAATTTCAATTAAACTAAAGTGATAGCCAATACCCATTCAAACTGAATGCAATTACCTTAACAATCAAGTCTGTACCATGTGCAAATTGCCATCATGTTTATCTAGGTCCAGCTAGGCTGTCTTTGTACCAGAATTTTGACATTGTGTAGGATGTTTCATATCTGACTTTGTTATGAAGGCTGTTTTGATAATGAACAGATTAGTGACTATCATGTCACCCGCCTTGCAATATTAATTTATTTAAAAAATAAAAAGTAACTGCGATGACACCCACCTCCAAATATGTTATGTAATAGTGATATTGAATCAATCATTTTCTCACCCCACCATAAAATAAATTTAAGTTAGTACCTAAAGTCCTTAAATTCACTAGATGAAGTAAAGGTTAGCCACTGTTCCACCTCCAAATATGTAATCATATTAATTAATTTAAATATATTTAGTGTCAATAATAAATGAAAGTTTCGCGACTGTCTTGTCACCTACATCCAGTAATGTAATCTGACATGCTGGTCCCCATTTTTGCAAAATGTTTTCAGTGTTTTTTTATGTGTTTTGTGAATGCAGCCTGTGCCTGTGCCATTGTAAAAAATAGCGGCATTTTTCTAGAAATTGTGAAATATTATAACAAAAGAGAAATACATTTTTTTCACATTTATTTTCACAGTTTAATATCCCTTGGTTTTAAGTGTTTTTTTTGGGTAAATACAGACTAGTTTTAACACCAGCATATATTAAGACTGGTCTGTATTTACCCAATTTCTGTCTTTTTTCAGATTGTGAATTTTTTGGATATAATTGTGAAAAAAGGATACTTTTTGGAATTGTGAATGGGGCCGAATAAAAACCACTGGTTTCAAAATCTAAAATTGCCCAAACGTATCACTTGAGACGAACACACGCTACACACATAAGAATGGTGCAATTGCTTCTACGAGTGTTGAAGAATGTGTGAATGATTAATGCAGAAGGGTAAATCTCAGTGGTATTGCCACAGATGGCAGTTACGAGTAAAGATACATTTGATCTGGGTTTGAATATTATGATTAGACACATTGGTAAAATATCATCTGGAGAACATGAGCAACTATTTTCTAAATATTTTGATTAAATAATTGTCTAGCAATATAGGCTATAATTACACATGAAAAGCAAAGAAGAATCAGCATCTGCATTTGAAACGTTTGACAGAGTTATGCAGGATAAGGTTAAGGATATATCATGGGAGCAGTGCATTACATATTCATCTGACAATGCATCTGTAATGAAAGAGAAGCACAATAGTGTTCAGAGAAGAATTAAGGACTGGAAGCAAGCGAAACATTTCAAACCTCTTACCTAGAATGCTTTCAGTGGAAGCCTAGTCAGAAATTACTACGACATTACGAGCAATTCGCTGAAAGCTTGTCAGGAGGAAAAAGAAATGGAGAAAAAAAGACATGTCTTAAAAACTGACCACAATTAGTCAAAGTAGCACAGAATATAGGGTATATGGCCCTAGTTAATGCTATTTTACTACGATTACAAGCCAACACTGTTAGATGTTACTGGAATCCCTCCTGACACCCCTAGTGTGTCGGGCAACTTTGTGGCCTTCAGATAAGTGTGGGCCACTTTTGAAGCCAAATCCAGAGAGAAAAATAAATATTGTTGTTCATACATTATTTTGTAAAACATTCACCTTTAAAAACTATTTACCTTTACCTTATATTATATTTTAGTAGACATCAAGTGCTTGAACTTGAAACCAATATTCAGGACTTAATTACACTATTCCTTTCTTCCAAAATGGAATACATAAATAAATCATTAAACCATCAGAAACAACACTCATGAATCACATTTGCCAGCCCTTTTCAACCGCAAAATAACCGGGAATCTACCGGGGAATAGTATCACCCGAAGTTTGACGTCATCACTTTATGCGTTTGTGACCACGTGACCCCCCATGCGATCAAATTTTACTTTATTTCGATAACTACTCTCTTTTTTTACGGTAGGTATTTATATAATGTTATATTTCTGAAATTAAACGTTTCACTTACCATGCTTACGCTTAAAATTCGAAATAAAGACCGAAAACAAAAAATAGAAAAAAATGAACGTACGAAATTGACTGGTATTCCACTTTGTCTGCCTAAAACTTTGCCCTACATTTGACGTCTGCTATCCAGCCTACGGACTGAAAATGGCGGCGCGAAACTTGACGAAAAATAAATATCGCCTAGTATGTGGGAAAACAAGTAAGTTTTCATACTCGCGTTACTGCAAGAGGGCTTCGCCCGTATTAAAATAGGTTTTGGCACATACTCTTATCATTTCCTCGTAAGTTCTCATAGCGTCCCGTCTCCAGCCTTAAAGGTGCAACGCCACATCTAAATTTCGAAAAAGCTGATCGATGACATAAAGGTAATATAAGCTGACAATACGTTTCTACACAGTACTCTGATTTAAACAGCTCACCACCCAACCCCGCTCCCCACAGCCCCCCCCCCCCCCACCACCACACCCCCTTTAACCTGTCACTCGATTTATTCTAAGTTTCCATTCTTCAATGTGTTTGTTCATGAAATAAGAGCAACAACAGAGTTAATGAAACAACCTTAAATCCTTAAATGGTTTAAAATTAGTATCAGAATATCTTGGATCGATGTTTGTAAAACTCGATTTAACATAGTAAAACCAGTTTTTACAAGATGTGTTAGCCTTATTACAGGCCCAAATAAAAATACGCTTATTCAATCTAAAAAAAAGAGTATGATAATGGACCTTTGGAAATGGCCGAGCACGACACATACGAAATATTGCAGTCTCGGTTTGATTGCGACTGTTCATGAGCGGTAGTGAAATATGCTAGCTACCGCTCACGCCCTCTAGCCCCGGGTTGAGCAGAACTCAATATTCATAAAATCAATAGTACACAATTTTAACCATCCCGAAGATGGCATGCATACGGCGGTGAACATGGAGTTATCCTTCTTTAATGTATTCCCCATGTCTTACGGCGTATGGTCCCAGTATATAATAAAATTAAATGCCCCGAAGAGCGAAATAAACATAATGGAATTTAGTTGGGAGCAGCGGTTATGAAGCCTGCATATCACAAGTAACAGCAAAAGACTAAATTAAAAAGCAGACAACATATCCTATAAGTGGTTAAACAATACCCAGAGCCTTTTATCGGTCGGAGTAGTGGAACCACCGAATCAAAAATTAAGTAAGAAAACAAAAGAAATTGAAAATGTACCACCGATAACTAAATATAAGTATCGGGCTCAGCGATCTCCAAAGATCGAATGAATAACAGTACTGATTGCAAGCGCGGGGAGACGTTTTACTGCCGCCACACTGCACAAGCAACGCCACTGTGCTATAAAAATGAGTATGATAATGGACCTTTGGAAATGGCCGAGCACGACACATACGAAATATTGCAGTCTCGGTTTGATTGAGACTGTTCATGAGCGGTAGTGAAATATGCTAGCTACCGCTCACGCCCTCTAGCCCCGGGTTGAGCAGAACTCAATATTCATAAAATCAATAGTACACAAAAGTTGTTCGTATCGATATTGCGATACCAGAGGTTGAAATACATTTCCACTGATTAATGAAAGCAGGTTTCCAACCCATATCACCAGGGACAGCAGCCGTTGGAGTATATTTCCCCGTGCCCAGGTAAAAAGGCATTGCTCTATTTTGTACGGCATTAATGCATGAACAAGATTTGCAACCCCATATAGCAGCGCCGTAACAATTAACGGACCAATCTAACGAGCCATATAACGTAGAATGTACATCATATGGCATACCATCTTAACACTTATATTTTGCAATTAGCAAACCCAAAGCTCAACTTGCGCTCTGAGCGACTACCTTTGCAGTAACACTATAGTCTAGATGTTCCGTTAAACGGATTCCAAGATATACATATTTATCAATCTTATCGGTTCCACAAGTAAAGGCAATTTCTGACCTAGATATAGAGTTAGATCTTAAATGAACAATGTTGCTTTTATTGGTATTAACAGACATACTATTTATAGTGCACCCATCATTAAGTTCATTTAGCATGATTTGAAGATCATTCTCATTTGCCGCAATTAAAACAATATCATCAGCATACAGTAGTATACAGTACCATTTCGTTATCGATATCAATGCCGTTACCTAAAGCTTTAGTGCGAAGAGCAAAGTCATTGATAACAAGATTAAACAGCAAAGGAGACAATGCACACCCTTGTCTTAATCCTGATTTCACATCAAATCAATTTGTATATCGATTATTTACTCAACACATGATGAGACAGGTCTATACAGAGATTTTATAGTTATAAACATTTTTACCAGATATGCCAATGTCACTTAATCGCTGCCAAAGTTTATCTCTTAAAATCAAATCATATGCTTTACGAAAATCAATAAATGCACAGAAAGTAAACATTTTATTTTTCTTCCTTGTTTCGATTATATTTGTTAAGGAGGAAACATGATCAATGGTGCTGCGTTTCTTTCTAAATCTATTTTGTTCATCGGCAAGTTTGTCATGCCTTTCTGACCATACAGTAAGGCGATTATTTATAAAATAACTATATAACTTATACATGGAACAATCTTGTGTTATGCCTCTATAAGAAAGAGGGTCCCTTGGATTAACGGTGCTCGACTTTGGAATAGGATTGATAATGCTTTGACCCAATAATGTAGGTACACAACCTGTATCAAAACAAATATTAAACAACGTATGCAAAAATAAAATGGATGTATCATTCTTTAAAACATCAACTTGTATCATATCCACCCCCAAAGCCTTGTGACGTTTGGAATTTTTAACTACCTTTTTAACTTCTAGTATGCAAATATTTGCGTTTAAAACATGATCATACTCGTTATTACTGTTTACATTATGGTTTGGCGTATGACTTTCAAGTTCAACGTCTCTGTTTAAAAGATGTGTATGATCTCGTTCCCATTTAAGCAAAACATCCTTAACATCTTTAGACACGCTGCCGTCATCCAAAAGTACCTCCATTGGAATGCTACTTTTCTTAACTTGGCGAACACCTATCTTTCCTATAGTTTTCCAAAAACTAGTTTGATCACTCTTCACTTCATTTAATAGGTCACTTTGCAATTTGTATCAATAGAGACGCTTACATCTCTGAACTTCACGGTCAAACCGTTTTCTAAAAGAACAGTATTCATATTTAAGTCTGGAGTTTACGGTCTTATCCTTACATCTAAACCAAAGTTTTTCACTTTTTCATAAGAGAAATAAACTAAAATAATTATTTCGACATTATATTTTTACAAAAGAAAACATATATAACCGTGAACAACATATAGCAGGAGTGGGTGATACCACATAATTGAACTCTTCCATTTCCATGTGCTTAAGTACATATAAATCATTCAGTTCCAAAGCGGTAATTCTATTGTCAACACGTTTATATTTTAGCTGTTTAATGCTTTACCTTTAAATGATTATGTATTCATAACATTGTGTTTGTTTAAAATGCGTGTTTTGGTTGGTTACACTTTGAGAATGCTTGCTTGCTAATGAGCCATTCTAAATCTTTAAGTTGCATAAAAAATATCATTTATTTGTTATTTCAGGAGTTGTTAACCGGTTGCTATCATGGCGGGCAATCATACCTGACGTCTGACGTACTGCGCGTATCTAGTTCACCCCGTGGTTATGTACACATACAATATCAGCAGGCACACCGCGATGTATTGGTACGATCTCGAGGTGGTAAGTTTGTATTTCGGTATATTTACGAAACAACAAATATAAAGTTTTATCGAGAGAACCTGAGCGAAGAGATTTTATACAGAAGAAAAATATATTTTTCATGGGACTCACGGCAAAAACGAATGTATCTGGTTACACTTTGAAGTGAAATATCAATCTGGACGAAAAAACATGGAGAGATTAATGATTTACACAACTTACTTTCAGTGACAATACTGATAATAAGCCTGGCTTACGAATACATTCCCTTTTATCAAACGGAAGCGAGTCAATCAAACAACTAACCTTGTATACCCCGCCCCCTTCCAATATAGAATATATCGTAAGTAGAAGTGAGTCAAACAGTCCGGCACATTTACTTTACTTCCCTTCAAATACTCATAATAATTTACGTTAGAAGCAGTCACACAGCGCTTCTAAACTATCCTTACATCTCCCAATGCGTTTTTGATGTTTTTCGTTCTACGTTCATCTTGTACATTTTGTAAAAAAAATAATAATCTGAATATGTATGGCCTGTCAGTATATCACTTGATTTATAATACATTATAGGAGTTAACTGTAAGGTCTAATGCTGGGCTTTTTTATCATAAAAATATATTTCTGTTGTATATATTTTCAGATATATTTGTTTCTTGGTCACGCCTGCCTATCCTATGCCTTAGCATTTGTAGTGTCCCTGGCATTTGAATCACCAATGATGGGACTGGAGAACGTTCTACTTGGCAGAGGAAAACATAGTTAATATATGGACACAGATCGTTATTTTCGTCATCTCACATGTGTTGTGTTGATTCAGTATTACTGTTGGTGCAAGAATATGTTCTGAACTTATCTGTTTGTTAATGACGCCTATAGGCAAGGAAATGTTGTTCAAAGGTTGTGTTCTATTGTAGACATACCGTGTTAGTATGTATTAGGCATGCATGGTGGGACACTTATAAGCCCGTGGACTCTATACGGCCAAGGACACAATGCTTAATATTACGGAATATATAAATTCGTATAAAATGTCAGTTGACTAAAGTATTGTTTTTGATGTATTTTAAACTCGCAGGCTGGAATTTGAACACGGGCTTTTAAACTTTCCCGAAAATATTTTGCCTCAATATATTTTTTTTTACTGAAGCAAAACAATCCAAATGTGCAAAGTAGTCATTCCGACACCGGCGAGCGCTTTATGCTGTAAAGCTCTGGGCGCACATGATTCAGCAATGTGATCAATTTCAGTCATACAAAGCGTTTGGTGGGCTATCGAAAGGTTATATTGCAATGTTGCGTAAAATGTCTTTAAAGCTTTATAGCAAATATGCTTAGGTATTTCGCAATAGTTTGTTTGGCTATCGTGTCACTTGATATAAGTGTGCTAGCAAAATAAACAGACGTGTATATTGGCATTTCTTAGTGCTACAACAAGGAAACCTAACATACACACAAACATAACTTTGAAATGTAGAAAATGGTTATTTAAGTAATTAACATTGGATTATCTATATAGTAGTCTTTATTTCTCAATAGGACATGCTATTTATCATGTTCTTCTGTTTCCCTATTACGTGCTTCATGTTATAAATGTATCCGAACATGTCAAAATAGTCAGGCTCAAACAAGCGCTGAAAACAATATGTAAAACACAATCATAATACATACTCGGAATTATCAAAACAAATAGTATCATCTCACAGATTACAAATTGAATCTAGTAAATGGAAACGCCTATTATAGATAAATAGTAAATAAACGAATTTGTTTTGTTCTTGTGACGTTTTGGAGGTCAATTTCGTTTTGTTTTGGGGGGGAAATGGCCCATTTCTTGGCCCATTTTTATTCTATTCTGTTGTTGAATCCATAAGATTGTTCATAGGTTTTACTGGATTATTGATGAACAGTTCCAACTTTCGAATCCATGCAAACACGTTGTGAAAAACTGTCAATGGAAACAGCTGTACTCTTGACCTGCTTAGTAAACTGTAACTGCTTCCTTGCAAGTCGTATGACTTGTGGGGAAAGATATTTTTTATATGAAACTCCTGCAATATCCATAGTTGATTTTTGAGGTTGGCAAAGCGTTTATGTGATATTTTAACATTGGTTTCAATGGGGAAAAGTAATTTGTGGTTTCATACTACATAGGTTTGCACACGTAAAGCAAGCCAACACATTGGCTGCTATTAAAACCATATATGATTGTTAGGTCTTGTATCGTAGCCACTAGCTATGTAAATTATGAAAAGCCTGGTGAATAGTATATATGTATGCATGGGGTCGGAGAACAGCCTCGCTATTAACATTATTTCAGTCACAAATGTCTCTACCTGTAGCACAAAGCTCAATGCTCAGTAGTATGCTGATGTCACACTAAAATACCACGCAGTAGGCACATGCTTAACGTCAAGCAAGGGAAGTATTAGTACTAGTTTTATCTCAAATGTGGTGTGACCTGACCGGAGATGGAACCCACGACCTCCAACATCTGATTCGGGCGTTCTACTACTAATGTATGAACCACAACCGTGGTTTGGTGAACATGTAAATAATAGAATATTAAATAATAGAATATTGGTCAGGACTATTTATATATTAAAGCAATACTGGGTTAACAAGGTGTTGTAGTTTGTTAGTTTGCTGTTTCCGGTGTACTGAACGACTTTTATAATGGAAGGCAATACCAGAATGCAGGAGGGGTGAATATATTCATGCTATTACAAACGAAACGCTACATTGTTTTGTTTCTCAAAACAAAAGGGTTGGCGTAGCCAAAAGGATAGCGCGATGGAGTTGAAAGCGGAAGACACGGATTTAAGCCCAACCAGCGCCACTGAGTTTCATGCATGTGTTCTTTGTCAAGACACTATCCCTCAGCCTTATTCTTGGTTGGTTCCTGGCTTCCCGTGTATTGGAGTCTATCCTCCGAGCAGCACCTTATAGAATCATAAGGAGTAGATTCGGTAGTAGGTGTAGGGCTCGTTCCTGGATTTCTATGCCTCTCTCTGGAGAAGCATTATATAACCTATAATGTGTTGATGAGCCGTTATACAACTTTGAATTTTAAACAAAGTGGCCTGTAACACGTTACAGAACCATAAGGAGGCTAATCGGTTTAAACAAAGTGACCTGTAATTCTATAAAACGGATAAACACATGGTGCCTGATTCAGGTTTATATTTTGTGTATCCTCTGCAAGGTGGAATTACTTACAATTACAGTACAGAACAGATTAATTTGCAAATAAACACATAGAAACAAACACAGAGAGCACAATATAGTGTTATGGAATTAGTTAACGCGAGAGCGTTTATAACATGTTAAGACTTGCATGATATAAAGAAATAGGATAATTCAGAGTGTTTACATGTTTTGTTTTCTTAGTAATAATCATAAAGACAAAATCAAATATCATGAAAAGAGACATGTTGCAAAAGCAAATATCTACGTACTTTACTGAATGCTAAAAGAAAGCACCACTTTTATAACACACACAAAACAATGTGTTGTTTATTGTCATATCTTTTATAAGTGGTATATGATTGGTAATTGGTGTATAGGTTATGTTTATTGAAAATGTTTGCGTACTTTATACATTAAAAATGGTGATGAGTTTCTTTTTGTTGTCAGTATTATTAGTTAGAGTTCTTGTGCATGCTCTTGTCTTCTATCTTGAGTGGGTGTTAAGTTACAGTCCGATTTAGCCTCGTCCTTGGATGAAATGCGGATAATTCTTCGTCCTTGGATTAATGCGGATAACTCGAGAGAGAGAGATTTCCTTGTCCATGGATGAAATGCGGATAACTCGAGATTTCCTCGTCCTTGGATGAAATGCGGATCACTTGAGAGAGATTTCCTAATCAGACGACACATGGATTGTTTTGTTCTTTTATTAGAGTATTGTTAAAGTAAATTTTATAATTCTGCAATCCTATTTATCTTACATTACTTTTGAACACACGTCCCTGAAGATGAAAAATGGCATCTGTTGGGATGCGACGTTGATAACGACTGCGGACTTCATCAACAGTCAAACAACTAAATCACACGTGAACAATACGGACTCCACCATCAGTCAAACAATTAAATCATACGTGAACAATACGCACATGTTCAGCTTTACATGAACACCGTCATACTTACTGTTTTAAATATATTAGTATGCGTTCATAGTTAACATGTTTACTTGTCGTGGTCATTCATTCGTATCATAATAAAAATCATACAATTGCATACCGGTATCTTGAAATATCACAGTTCTTATTTGTATATTGTTCTACCTACATGTCTAGTTACTTGGAATGGACATCTAATCTTACACATATTTTAACATAATAATGAGAATTGTGTCTGCACGTAAAATGCATGCATGTATTTTGATGCCACGCTTTGCTTTATTTACTGCTTTACGTCCATCGTGATGAAGTACATATATACATCATGTCAGTATTGTCATTTGTTGTATTTTAAAATCCTGGACTAACTATTCTTGACTCTGCCGAGCAGAACTTTCTCCAGTCCCATCATTGGCGATTCAAACGCCAAGGACACTACAAAGGCTACGGCGTAAGCTAGACAGGTGTGGCCAAGAAACAAATACATCTGAAATAGGGAGAAAATATAGTTCATAAAAACATAATGTATATTGAATGAATGAATGAATGGTGTTTTACGGCACGTCGACACATAAATAGGTCATATTGTGCGCAAAAATTGATGAAAAATGAAGTATTATTTAAAAAGTAGTGTAAATATATAAAGATAAACTATTAAAAAAATAAAGGATGATAAGGTGTAATATCAACTATGTATGTAAATCAACAAATGCCCATCAACGGGCATATAAACAAGTAAATATATATAAGAACACATTATAATGATTTATATAGTCTGATCTCTTTCAGGAAATCTAAAACAAGACTAAAATCTACAGTATCAAATAACTCTTTCATAGTATTAACATTGTAGTACCTTTGACGCATATGATCAAAGTCGACACATTCCAATAAGATGTGTTTGACCGATAACGGTGCAAAGCAGGGTATACATTCTGGTAATTGCTCACCTTGTAATAAATATGAATGAGTATAACGTGTATGCCCTATCCTGCACCGGGCTAGGATAACTTCCTCTCGACGAATGGGTCTAGTAAAAGAACGCCATTCTCCGAGTACATTTGAACTTGCTTTCACTCTCTCATGTATATAACGAGAACAAGGAGAAATAAAGGCCGAAATCTTACCTGTATTTCTGTACTAGCATTTTACACACATAGCACAGAAAACGTAGTATTTTAAATATTTGGTTTCATGAAAATATTTTCAGTATTTTCAAAGTTATGACTGATACACGAGTTTGACTGATTTGACCTTTGAACTCCAAGTGTGACCTTAACCTTTGAGGTATGAACCTGATTATTACGCGCTGCGACATGCTTTCTCATTCTGATTAACATGTGTGTGAATCTTCATGAATCCCCCGCCCACCTCCCAGTACTTTCAACGTTATGGCTAAAGACATGATTCTTTTCGGACGGGCTATATGTGCCTTCCACGAAGAACAAGGTCTATGAAAATTAGATCGAATAAACGTGTTGAAATGTTAATTATTTTCTTGCTGATATTTCGCTACCACATCGATCTCACGAAATATATTTGGTGTATCGGGATGAAACCTTGTAACCACTGTTAAGTTGCCTAATATAGATTGACAATTATTATCACAATGTATTTCCTATGCATTTTCCATATGCATCTTACAGCAAACACGTTGATTACGTTACACTGTCAGACTGATGCCGAGTTTAGAAGTATAACGTCAATCTCCACGCAGAGTTATCGTTCCTTGCACTCACATATATCATGTATCTCTGCTTACTACTAAATTACAAGATTTTGGTAAAATCTGTTAAATTGGAATATTTTTGCCTGAAACTTATTTATTTCTTGTGTAAATATAGTTTTCAGAATATCTGCAAATTAGATGTTGCAAGATTTGAAATAATGCATGAAAACAATTTAGTTTTAATCGGGACTATTTTACTACAAAAGTAATACGTAAATCGATAGGCATATGTAAACATTTTAAAACGAAGCCCAATAGCAGGAAATTACTAATAAAAACTAACTCATAGAAAACACATTTTGAAAATATTGAATATAGGCCTATATTTTATCTTTGTTGATCACGCAAAATAATTTATTATAAACTTTGTCATAACTTGTTTGAATAATCACGTGACCCTACCGTTCGCCCTACTTTTTTTGTAACTGACTCTGGCAGAGATTGTTATAACATAACAAAAACTTATACAGATACATGTGATACAATTAACCATAGACGCACTCTTCTAAGAATTTTTGATTGGGGAGTTTCAATTGGAAAATTCCAGTTGGAACCATATTTTAACTCGACTTTTCCGAAGGAAAAAATAGCTATTGTCATTACTTGCCGTCGTTGTCGTCGTCGTCTGCGTCCCCTGGTTAAAGTTTGTATGGGAGCTTGTATCTCCCAAACCACATTACATAATGGATCGAAACTTCACACATGTACTGTGTCAGGTGATATAACTCTTGCTTTTATTTTGACTTAATTATGACCCTTTTCATACGTAGAAAACTTGGTTAACGTTTGTATCTAAGCTTGGTTAAAGTTTGTATGTATCTCCCACACCACTTTACACAATGGATTGAAACTTCACACATGTATTCTGCATCATTAGATGACACCACAGAGCTAGGTGATATAAAAGAGTATGATAGTGGACCTTTGGAAGCGGCCGAACACGACACATACGAAATATTGCAGTCTCGACATATTGCAGTCTCGGTTTGATTGAGACTGTTCATGAGTTTTGACAGAATTATAGTCCATTTTATACTTAGAAAACTTGGTTAAAGTTTGTATGTGAGTTTGTATCTTCCAAACCACTTTACACAATGGATTGAAGCTTCACACATGTATACACATCATTAGATGACACCACAGAGTAAGGTGATGTAACTCTTGCTTTTATTTTGACAGAATTATGACCCTTTCATACTTCGGAAACTTGTTTAAAGTTTGTATAAAATTTGTATCTCGCAAAGGGCTCTACATAATGGATTAAAACTTCACACATGCATTCAGCATCATTAGACAACACCACAGAGTCAGGTTGTCATTGCTGTTATTTTAACAAAATTATGGCCTCTTTTATTTTTTGAAAGCTTGGTTAAAGTTTGTATGTAAGCTTACATCTACAAAAGTACTTAACATAATGGACTGAAACGTCACGCATGCATTTGGCATCTTGTATAGCCCATGTTTATTATAACAAAATTATGGTCAACTTTTATACTTAGAACTCTTTGTTAAAGCTTGTATGTAATTCATGGAAACCTTGTTTATCAATTGTAATTTCACCAAAGTCGAGCGTCAGAACCTTTGGCGGTGCTCTTGTTTCCAGATGGAAAATTTCAAATTCCAGATGGAAAAATATCCAATTGAAACTCTCCAGTTGGAAACTCGTAAAAACATTGCATATATGGTTAATATCACATTTAAATTTCAAAAACAAAATATGAAGAAAAAAAGGTGTTGAGAAAAAATACCATTGTCTCTTATTTCAAGTATTATAATCAAAACATATAGAATAGTTAACGAAAATCAAACTTACAATTTCGAGATCGTACCAGTACATGAGTGTGTGTCTACTCATATAATATGTGTACATGACGACCGGATGGACTAGATATGCGCAGTACGTCAGACGACTCAATGGAACTATGGCCTGCCATGACAGCAACGCGTTTACAGGACCTGTGGTGTATATACATACGTACATTATAAGTTAAAACACTAGCAACGGTAAAACAGAAATTTTGTTTGCGTTTACCTGTCATATATAGTCATATTTATACGCACCTTTTTCTAGTCTTGCATCCCACAACGCTTAATCGGTTTCTAACCTTTTGATTTTGATTTTTTTTGGCAAAATGAGTAGAATGGTACCTATAAGAGTAGTGTTGAGTATTCTTTGGAAGTATTTGCATTATGGATATATATAGTCGCTAGTACAGATTATTAGTCTACTAGTATCCACAATCGCAATCAGTAACTTATTCGCACCAGATTATTGCTGTTGTGTACATGAATTTGTGTTGTTCCGAATGATAAATTGTGCAATTTGACTTTATTGTGATGGATATGTCTTTTATCGTTAACAAATAAACTTCTTGGGATTTTCTAGTTTTCTCCTCTTCATTACTTTCAAAAGGTATTTCGTTTGTAACATATGTATTTCTTAACCGATTGTCAAAACAGTTACTATGGTATTTTGATTTATCACTGACAATTCCTGTTCCAGTGATATGTAATTGGGTTACGTATTTTTAAAATTGTTTATTTAAATTATGCAAACCCTTTGGCTGAGGCATGCGCCCCAAACAAACGTTGTGCCTGGTCTACACAATTAACATCAATCCAGTTCACTTTAAAAACATGTTTACCCTGAATATATCAACTTATGTATTATATTATATGACACAAAATTGTTAATGAGGTACAAAAGCCATTTTATAAAGTTATATGTGTATTTTTTTAAATGAACGCGTAATTGTATATTTACCTCCATATCCGGTTGCGCACGCAAAAATCACCCATGATATTGCCATACCCCATGCAGTGCGAGCTGTTGCGTTATACAATGAAGAAACACCGACGCTGAGGGTGGATACACCGTCAGATGAATAAAGACCATATAGAGTTAACAGCGCCGCTGCTGTGGCTGTTACCCACCCGAATATGTTCGCAGCCTAAAATATACATCATCATCATCAATGTGTAGTAATCGACATGGAGTGATTTATTTTACAGTTCACAGACTAGTTTCAGTTTAAAGGTTGTCGTCAAAGCTACTGTTTAACTTGCGTTGTATATTTTGTATTACTTGTGGTATACTGATTGTGGGGAATGTTCTGCTTTCATCCTCAAAAACGTGTTCACGGTTCAAGATAAAATGTTCATGCAAATCTCCGTGTTAACACAATGGCAATGTTTAGGAATGCGACATATTTAAACATTAAACCATGGTCGGTCAATGTTTTCCAAAAGTGTGTTCACAAGGATGTTCAAATACAATATATCGATAAGGGCGACATGAGTGCAAACGTTTAATCGCATCTGTTGACGACTCAAAGGAGAAGAGGTGACCGTGAGTCAATCATTTTAGTAAGAGAAAAACTAACCTTTGACATCTTCACTTTACAGTCGGTTATATAGAGCAGATACCCCGTAAAGAACCCTATGATATATGGCCCAATACGACACCATGGCGTAATATATAGTTTCTCAAAAAACACTCCTCCAGCCGCTCTGAAATTAAAAATGGACGTATATTCATTCCGTTGGTTTTAACAGAAAATGACAACAGAACTTCTTCGAGTCAAGTTTGCTTAAGCCAGTACTTATGCGGCGTGAGCGTAGTTGCAACTTACCTAGTATAAAACTGACGCAGTAAAACGGAATCTGAAACTTTTCCATTCCAGGTGATCCATTTTTCTGTATTTAGACAAATAATATCTTAGCGTCTCCGTGGCCGAATGGTTAACGACTTTGCGTTATAGGCCTTCCCCTCTCACCGCTGCAGGAATCCGACTTGTAAGAGAGGAAGTGTCGATTCTTATGGATGGCAGGAGGTGTACAGTAAGGGTTCTACCCAGGAAAAGTGTGTGGTCTGCCTCTACCACCGTCATATATAAACTTGCATGTGTTGAAAATGACGTAAAACACCATACAAACAAACAAACTAACACTTTAAAACCATTTATTTTACTTAGTTGAGCCATGTAGTTGTGCCACATCTCTGACATGCTCACTCATTAGATGGCGTCATTTCACACTGTCCATATAAGGGCGTAGCACAGTGAACACTCGAAAATTCCCGGTAAATTTACGCATCTGCGCTGTTTTATTAGGACTTTAATACATTCATTAAACCCGATTTTTACATTGCATGTTTTAAAAAACCGTGATATAAGTGAATACTAACTGGTCGAATAGACCATTGGCTTGTAGGTCATAGTGGCTGGAAATAGCCCCGGCACTGATGAAATTGACCAATATGAACGCAAGGCAAGAAATACAACCCCAAAGTGGTGAACTGCAATGGAACAGAATTGTTAATGGTACATGTACTACATCTTACAAAGTTAATCGGGTGATTTAAGCAGGTATCAAACATAACAAGAACATGTTATGTTTTAAAAAGTCCAGTACCTTAAATTAATCTATACTTAGACAACGAAAATCAAACTTAAATTAATCTATACTTAGACAACGAAAATCAAACAATTTAAGCGAAATCAAATGAAAATTTACCTGATGTGCATCAACTTGCACTTTCAAGCTTTACGGCGAAGTTATAGTGAAAGCAATACGGATACTTACTTCTGTGTGTCATACAAATGTCATAGTTGTATTGGATTATAGTGATATATAATATATCTCGTTAACACATTGAAACAATTTATTTTACTTAGTAAACCATGTGTCTCCGACATGTTCACTCATTTGGTGGCGTCATTTCACGCTATCCATATAAGGGCGTAACACAGTGAACACTCAAAAATAAAGAAGTTTAATGGAATTCTTAATGGAATAGAATAATATTCAAATATGAAAGACAAAAAACACAGTCCCACAGTGGTGAACTGCAATGCAATCTAATATTCAAATATGAAGATAATGTTAATATTCAAATATGAAAGACAGGAAACACAGCCCCATAGTGTATTGGAATAGTTATTTGTTTTACTATATAGAGGATCTTACATGAGTAACTGTGTATTATTGATTTTAATAAACGAGTTTGATAAAATGATAGGATACGAGGCTCTTGCCGAGTATCCTATCTTTTTATCCAATGAGTTTATTAAAGTCAATAATACGCAGTCACGAATGTAAGATTCTGTTTATCACATAACATACATACGACGTGATTGTTTCGCTTAAATGTTGTCAAGTTTCCTTATTTACGGCGGCAATTTGTAAGACAAATCATGACGTTGTGTTGTTATTTACATGACGTCGCTACTTTACGCGGCTGTAAATGCGTTCGCGCTACAAATAATGCGACACCTTAAACCGAATTTAACGTTACTAACATTCATTTTATGAAGTAAGATTTCAAATGATGATAAATAATTAAGGCGTCTGAACGTACGTATGATATACCATGCAAACAACTGGGATTACATGTTTTACTGTATACAAGCACAGTGATTCGGTCCTCATTTGCATATGTAATACACTAGTGTATTACGAGAAATAAGTCATGGCTTTATTGCACTCCTAGAAGTCATGTTATGTGATAAAAAACAGACTAACATCATTGATGCCCAGGGATACTTACTAGTAAAGTGGGATCAAAAGCAGCGGACTTATGACGAAAAACTGCATATCATTCGCCAAGTACCAACTCCATGCCATACACTGGAAAATGTGATACATGGTTAACATATCTGCTACGTTGATAACATATAAGGAAGGGTGTAGGTACAACTTCGGAAGGATGATGCATATGCAAGATAGTTCAATGTTTTTTGATGAAGATAACTCAGTTGCATAAAGTTCATTCTAGAACTAAATAATACTGATAACCTTAAAACCTGAAACTATATAGAAAATATCGGATCAGGCCTGGAATTTACCAAACAGTTTTCAGACTTGAACTCAAATTTCGTTCTCAAATATTCACATGACCTTTAAAGACAAACAATCGTATGAAGTCTGCTATTTATTAGTATTTATCATATTTATACGGGGCGTCCGTGGCCGAGTGGTTAACGTCTCTGACTTGAACTCACTTGCCCCTCACCGCTGTAGGTTCGATCCCTCAGGGGCCTATGAATCTTTATGTGAGGAAGCTATCCAGCTGGCTTGCGGAACGTCGGTGGTTCTACCCAGGTGCCCGCCCATGCACGAAAATTGCCCGGAGGGGCACCTGGGGTCTTCTTCCACCAATGGAAGCTGGAAAGTTGCCATATGACCTTAGCTGTTGGTGCGACTATAAAATCCAATTCAATTCAATTCATATTTATACATATCAGCTTCTTATGAAGGTTTATCCTTTAATGTTATAGAAATGTGTGTGTGACTGAAATTTACGGTATATTCTCAAGAATGGTTGGTGAATTCAAGGCAAGAAAGCATCAGACATTTACATTTGATTTATTTTCCTAAACGGGATTATAGAATGTTAACTGACAAAACAAACGGCTTCTGATCATTAGTGTTTATGAACACTAACACATACCTGTTTTGTCGGCTCATACAGATTGTTAATATACAGTAAATTTTTCCACCAGGTGTCGCTACATTCGTCAATTTCCACGCCGGTTTGGGACCACATGGGACCGTTGGACCAGTATTTGAATGTCACCACGTATACCATGAGCCAGAGCATATAAGGAGGCGTTAATCTGTAACAATAGGAAGGGCACTATGAATATATGTGCAGATTTAAAACCTAGATGACGCTTGTAAGACCACCTGAAAATGAAATAAAATGTGATTGTAAGTCATCGTTATGTTATACTGAAACAGTAAAACCAGACGGGTTTGAGAGGAAGGAAGCAGTTTCCCATCAAACCTGCATGCAGAGTTCTATACTGCTTACGCGCAAAACCTTATCTACTGAACTACCGAGGCCGCTAAAGTGTAATTTAACCACGAGTTTCATTACTTGACTTTCATGAGACTGTAATTTGTCACACTTACGGTAAATGCGCTTCTTTTATAATAGGACGAAAGCATAATACACGAATGTTTCATTTCCACAACTGTACCTCATATTGGCAAGAAACAAAAACATATAGTGTATAGCTTAGAACTTAGAAGGGACGCGATTCTTTCTGTTTTATTTTCATCCAGTATTAGTTTGAAAGCAAGAATCTTTCCTTGCCGTTGCAAAGAAATTTAACCCAGTCGATAGTATCTAAGCTCTTTATTTGATTTCAAAATAATACATTACCTTAAACATGTTAAAGGGAAACAACTAAAGTCAAAATAAAAATATATATTTTATTTAAAGTGTACACGTTTTATCTTATTATATTCTATGCAAAATATGTGACATTATAGCAATCAATATTAATTCCCCCCCCCCCCCCCCCCCCTCCCTCACCTAACCTAAAATTAACAAAACCAATCTAACAATATTGACATACTGTTAACACAAGAGAATATTGACATACTGTAAACATAAACCTTCACTGACGAAGGCAGATTTGTAAGTAAACACATTATTTATAATATAACACAAGCGACTTTGCTTATACTTTTAGATGTCGTTTAACGGCTCATCAACACAGTATTGGTCATTTAAAGCCGCCACAAACACGGGTTAGTGAGCTGGGGGTGATACATAGGAACCCGGGAACCTGTCTTACACCTCCTAACGAAATGGTTCGTTAAAGTGCTCGGAGAACCACAGGCTTCCATTACGATAGTGCATAAGGAAGGAGAGAAGAAGATATAGTTTTATAGCATATGCATATAGTAAATTTTGCATAGACTATGGTACAATCTCTTTTTCTCTCTATCTTCCTATACTCGTAATGGAAGGCTGTGCGGTGGACATTGGCCTCCGATACAAAGAAGCGTTTACGTCGCCATCCGAGGGATAACTCGATGCCAATAGCGATCACCATCGCTGTCAGCATCGCTATTGAGTTTAACGGTGAACTTGATGTGATACAAGAAACCGGAGAAGCCAGAGAAGTCCTCAACGCAATTTCGATGAATTTATAGCAGGTTGCACTAATGAATAAACAAGATCCCTGCCGATACCCAAAAAACACAACTAAAAGTATAAAGTATAAACTGTATTTATTTTATATCGATTACTACGAAAGAAAATACACAGCTTATACAAATCACCCTCGATGGTGCGGATTACAGCATTAACGTATCCTTCCTGTTGGAGTAAACTGTAAAACCCAGGAGGAGGAGTCCGCGTGTCTGAGCGGGCGGCTACCCTGCCCTCGGACTAACAAAGCCGAGACCCAGTCGACTCCGGGTTGCATTGGTGAAACACGAGTATGCTACCAAATGCGTTGTTACCCGTACGCCGACGCAAATACTTTATAACGTTTCATATGACACTTACCTCCAGAATCTATGGAAGTAGTACAGACCCCAGTTGAACTTGAACATTCCTCCTCTCTTTTTCATCTCCTTGAGTGATAGATATGCGACCAGCAGTCCGCTGAAAATATTACAACATTTAATCCGGATTGAAATTTTTTTTGATATCGCTTTCTAGCAAAAGTATAAAAATATACTCTTGGAAACAAAATATTTTTGGAATTTCGGCAAACAGAACAGACTGAAAGACGATGTGCATTAATTTTAATAATGTTTGTGTTTTCCTTTTTATGATAACCGTGTGTTTCCTACGAATCTCCCCATTAAGATTATTTTCAACAGTGAAAAATCAAAAACTTGAATTAATAATAAGATTTAACAAGTTCCAGTACATTTTAAAATGATGATTTACTTATTTATCAAACCATTAAGAAGAAAAATATCGAACCACACATTTAACTTATCTGTTATCACATAACTTGCGGCGTGGGAGGGTAATAAAGCCTTATCACATAACTTGCGGCGTGGGAGGGTAATAAAGCCTTAGCACATAACTTTGCGGCGTGGGAGGGTAATAAAGCCTTATCACATAACTTGCGGCGTGGGAGGGTAATAAAGCCTTATCACATAACTTGCGGCGTGGGAGGGTAATAAAACCATGACTTAAATCCCAAAATACACTAGTGTAACAAATATCCAAATGAAGACTGAATCATCGCAAAGCCCCGCCTCATATAGTTTAATCCAACGCGTTGAATAAATTCAGTAATGAACAGGCACCTTTTTTCGGTTCAGGGAAAGAAATAAAATTGCTTACAAGTTAACAAGCAAAACCCAAAAATAACAAAAATGGACGGCTATCAAAAGCTCACACTCACCTAAGAACGAAAAATGTATCAACAGCAACAGTCGCGTTATCGATGGCTTGAAACGTGAACCTCTTCAGCATGGCCGGTAGGAAAACAGCAATGTTTGCTGTCGTCAGAAAGTAATGAATGATAATGAACAGTAAATGAAAACAGCAATCGGTTCTATGCCGTTACTCAGTTTCAATATCAGTAATGTATTGAAATAGCTGTGGTTAAACTTAAGTTAAACAGAAGGTGATTTGGTTGCAAAATGAAAATAAAGGTGTATGATAAAATTCCGCACATACGTTACACTACCACATACTGAGTAGGTTACATAAATAACCCATGAAAATACGACATACGTTTTTTTGTCGCTTACATAACACACTAACATGCAAAGTATGTCGTATGTCAATTTCACAAAACATGCATAATACTATAACACACTGCGTATGAGAACCCTACCACATATGAGTCCGGTTACACACGTAACTCATACATACCTCATACGTCATATGTTACATACGTTACACAACAAAATATGTTGTATGTCACTTACATAACACATGTATATCACTACCACAAACGTCGTATGAGAACTCTACCACATACGTGTCCGGTCACATACGTAACTGACATATAACAGTACCAAATACGTCGTACGTCACTTAGGTAACCGATGCGTTACAGTACAGCATGCGTCTTGTGTTACATAGTTTCATAACCTATACGTTATCGTATGTGTCAATAATTAACCTACCCGTAGCACAGTACCACATTTGTTCATATGTCGCATACGCGACACATACATTACCCTACCACAAACGTGATATGTCACGTGTGTTACCCATACGTAACTTTACCCGTCAATTAACTATACAAGAAATCCGTGGATTCACATGTCTCGCCTAACGGGGTCTTGACTTAAAAATAAAGCGGTCAATGATGCTTAAATGAGGTTGTAAACATTTTAGTAACTAAAAACAATGGAGTTTGCCGTTTGCTGAGACGACATTTAAGTGCATTTGTTTTAAAATAAAATGCCATTCTAGTAAAAACAAGAGGCCCAAGAGGGCCTGTGGATGCTCTACTGGCTAAAAAAGGGTTGTCGACATAAAATTCCCATCAGTTTAACAAAGGAAAATACAATATAGCATTTTCAACAAATCAAGGGGCATAACCTGTCGTTACTAACAAGATCTAGCTGGTTTTCGAACTTGTCCGATATTTCATTGATATACCGCGATTTGCACAACTAGACATCATACTAAGGCTTCCTGCCTTTTCTAGAAAGATTAGGAGGATTAACGCCGACAAGAAATTTAAAGTAAAAAATGTGAAAATACCATAACTCCGTCATAAATCAGCGAACTGGAAAAAAAAAAAGCATGAAATGCACAACTAGACATCTTACCGATGCTTCCTGCCAAGTTTCGTCGAAATCCAACAAGGCGTTTAGGAGGAGTAGAGCCGACAAGAAATTTAAAAGTAATAATGTCAAGGGGCCGTAACTCCATCAAAAATCAACGAACTGAAAAAAAAATCCGCAATAGGCACAACTAGAAATCCTAGCAATGCTTCCTGCTAACACGACATTAACACCAAAAACAATTTAAAAAAAAGTATTTAAAAAAATAATGAAATAAAAACAATAATTTAAAAAAAAAAAAATAAAGAAAAATAAAACAATCAATCAATAAATATATCAAATAAAAAATTTAAAATAAATACAATCAAAAAAAAATAAATATATATATATATATATATAAATTTAAAAAAAATTTAAACAGAAACATATATACTACTACTAAAACAAATATAGTAATAATAAATTGAATGTTGTTTAACGGCTCATCAACACAGTATAAGTTATTTAGAGCCGCCCCAGAGAGAGGGGAATGATACACAGGAATCCGGGAACGTGCCCTACTCTTATTAACGAATAGATTCCTATGGTTCTTTAACGTGCTCGGAGAATAGACCGATACACGGGACCGTCCGGTTTACGTCCCCATCCGACGGACGAGGCTTAGGGAAAGTGTCTTGCCCAAGAACACACCGACGGAACTCAGTGGCACCACGGAGGATTGAACCCGGGGCCTCTGGTTACAAATCCGCCGCGCTACCGACTGCGCCATGCTAGACCTCAGTAATAATAATAAAAAAAGGCAAAACATCTGGTAAAGTTTGGTAATGATCACATGAAAAATTGAAAAATGAAAGCCCTATCGTATTAACGAGGCAAAATATAGTATTTTTTAACTAAATCAAGGGCCATAACTCCGCTGTTACTAGTCCGATCTGGCTGGTTTTCGAACATGTGCGAGCTTCATTGATATTAACAATCTGTTAAGGTTTGGTAAAGATCGGATGAAAAATGAAGGCCCTTGGCCAGCAGAGCTAAAAATCATCAGCTCCAGAAAGTAGGTCAAGGTCATAGATAAAATCCATGCATCCAAAAAGAGGCACTATCCAAGACACAACTATGTCAAAATAGAATACGTTTTCTTCCAAAGATTAAGCTATAAATTAGGTTTAAATCATCTAGTGCATAGTTATAGTTCATGAGAGAGTAATGTAAATGTAACAATTAAAGTTATCTGCCCTTTGCTTGGATGGTGAATGTCACAACCGCATGTGCTTTGTCACGTTGCAATGTACCACTTAAGATACAACAAAAAGCAATGTTTGAAAGGTCTTAGTGCATACGGTTTGTGAAAAAGTGACCTAAACGCAAAAGTTGACCTAAATGTAAAAGTTGGAGGTAAAAAGTATTAAGTTATCTGCCTTTTTCTTGGAGGGTCAAGGTCACTTCCACATTTGCTTTGTCACGTTGCGATGTACCACCCAAGATACAACTATAAGCAAAGTTTGAAAGGTCTAGTGCATACAGTTTCTGAAAAAGTGTCCTAAACGCAAAAGTTGAACCTAACAATTATTAAGTTATCTGCCCTTTGCTTGGAGGGTCAAGGTCACTTCCACATTTGCTCTGTCACATTGCGATGTACCACCCAAGACACAACTACAAGCAAAGTTTGAAAAGTCTAGTGCATAGAGTTTGTGAGAAAATGACATAAACGCAAAACTTGAGTGTTGCCGCCGCCGCCGCCGCCGCCGCCGCCGCCGGAAAAGCAACACCTATGTCTATTTTTTTCTTCGAAAAGGCGAGACAAAAATAGGACACGAAGGCAATTTTTATGTTGATCTTGACGACAAATTCGTGCTCGTGTTTTTGAAACCAAAAGTCGATTTGCCAATAAATTGATAGGTTATTATCAAGCTGAAATGAAGGATTTTGAGGGAGCGGACGGGCCTTTTGACAGGTGTAGCTTCCATACACATGGTAGCATAAAATAACAATCAAGCAATAACATCGAACAAATGTCATTAACTTACCAACTTCCTGTAAACCAACTCCGTACGTATGTCCAAGTATGACCCAGGTCATGCTTATGAAGCGTATACCATTGACTGCCGTCAGTGTCCCCGAGGGTTGGGACGTACCCAGAATCTTGGACGCGTTAGTGTACACGGAAAACGCCAATAATGCTTGTCCCAGCATATCTGTAAATAAAAAAGAGGATGAAAATTTGATCTAGTCCCCAAATTAAGATTATAACAGAACTAATGTAAACTAGTATGTATATGCTTATTCGATCGTTTGGCCAGTTTGTTTATTTGTCGGACTGCAACAAACATCGGTCATTATGTTACAATAAGTGGGTGCCCTTTCAATAAACAGCCATTTCTAAATATAGTAGTTCAATAATGGAACGAACATGTTTCTTGATCAGTATTGGGACAGATATATACATACTGTTGACGGCGTTATACCGAAAATCATCAATACATTCGAAATTGCATGCTTAAAATCATATATCAAGGTCATACAATGTTTGTTACCGGTCCAGTAATATTCTAAACCGCTTCATATACTTGGATGAAACTTTATGATTAGATGGCAATATTTTGTCTCACTGTACTTTCAGGATCATATATTTATTTTGAAGGTCATGGTTTATGGGTTCACGACTGGTCCATATAACGTAAATGACTGATCAAGAGACGGTGTGTCGCAAACCAAATAAGAGATCATTAGTAGTCCGGCTGTTTGGGGCGTTGGTGTGGGGGTTGATACTTAGTTATGCTGCATCCACCTGAAATAACACGAAAGAGCAATCTTAACCAGTGGATCGTCCCCATGCGCTATAGAGTCTCTTGTTGTTCTAAATAGTATTTCCAGTGTTTTACTGTAGGTACCATGGTAACACAATTGTATATTAATAAGTACGATGGAAATAACATATACATACCAGGTTGATATTTTGAATGTTTGCCATCTAAATTAACTTTCTTCACATCCGACTGGTGATGAGCCCCGTAGCCATTTTGTGCCAAGACGCCATTTTGTGTCACGTGGTTTTCAGAATGTCGTAGCAGAGGCGAAGTATCATCAGCCACTAGACCATTTCCGACAACAGGGGGAGGTATGCTCCCATATTCATAATCAGTGGGCTGAAAATGGAAGACCAACATGAATTTGCATCATCGTCATGCATTGTTATTATCATATATTCAAACTGAAATATGTTTGAATGGTGTCACTACTTTGGTCATTGATGTTTGGAATGAGCGGGAGGTACAGGTGGGTGAGTGTGGATGGGATTTGAGTGGAGTACACAAAATGTGCCATTATTTCCATTCGTTGTGCCCACTTCTCGTAATAGTATGTCATTATGTGGTATCGTGAGTACGTTTCCATTATACTTTATATGCTACCACTTTATACCCTGATACATTTACTTCATACTTATTTGTTATACCGCCGCTTTCACAAAGTCGCGTAACAAACGCTTTAATATTTTTATTCCTCAGACAGTTTTGAATGGGTTGTTCCAAAACTTCATATACGCATAACAACTGAGGACCTTATGTCCCTTACATCGCCTTATTGATTATTACAGAAGTATGACCCTTTGTTTGACTTAGAAGCATGGTATGACTTACGAGGTATTCCTTTTCCTTAGAAACGACCTTCGACCACCAGTATACTATAGCAATGTCATAAACGGTAGCTACGGTCATAATCGTCAGGAATAAACTGCACACCACACTGTAATGGCATATAATTGTGTTAATACTGCTATATATGTTACACAAGTTGATGCCCCAACAAGCAATGCATGAAAGGCAATAACAAATAACCACTAATAATCAACGACGATCTGGCTCTTCACTTTGAATTTACAATGTGTTTTTTCTGTTTCATATTCAAATTTCATTCTGAAATACATTGGCCGATATATCTCAAATTATTAGCGATACGCAAATAGAGATCTATTTATGGCTGGCTGCTCTTGGACAAAGATATAATTATTTATGCGTGGCTGCTCTTGAACAAATATAGAACTATTGATGCCTGGCTGCTCTTTGCTAATCTTAAAAGAGTATGATACTGGAGCTTTGGAAACGGCCGAACACGACACATACAAAAAATTGCAGTCTCGGTTTGATCGAGACTGTTCATGAACGGTAGTGAACTATGCTAGCTACCGCTCACGCCCTCTAGCCCCGGGTTGAGCAGAACTCAATATTCATAAAATCAATAGTACATAATTTTAACCATCCTGAAGATGGCATGCATATGGCGTAGGACATAGAGATTTTCCACTCCCGTGTCCAGCGGCGTATTGTCCCAGTATCTAACAAAATACTATGCCCCGAAGAACGAAATTAACAAAATGGAATTTAGTTGGGAGCAGCGGTTATGAAGCCTGCATATCACAAGTAACAGCAAAAGACTAAATTAAAAAGCAGACAACACATCCTATGAGTGGTTAAACCCCAGAGCCTATTATCGGCCGGAGTAGTGGAACCACCGAATCGAAAATTAAGAAATCAAAAGCTATTGAAAATGTACCACCGATAACTAAATATAAGTATCGGGCTCAGCGATCTCAAAAGATCGAAGTTGCCCCAACTATACATCAGTATTGTTATTACTTACTGGTCCTTTGAAATCATCAAGCTCAATATTTGCGACTTTAAAGTAGAATGTCGCTTAAGCCGGTGCTAGGAACCATGAGAGGTGTTGTACTAAACATAACCTCTCATGAACAGACTCAATAAAGCCAAGTCTGCTGCTTGTATCTCTTTTTGCGTGTGTTGCTTCTCCTTTTCAGTATTTAATACTTGTTCTTGCCGCCGCCGCCACCACCACCAATACCACCACCACCACCACTAGTAACGACTACTACTGTTACTACTACTACTGTTACTACTACTGTGGTGCTGCTTCTCCACCACCACCACCACTACTACTACTACACCTGATTCGCCGAGAAAAAATAGATAGCTTACACCATCACCACCACCACCACCACCACCACCACTACTACTACTACTACACCTGATTCGCCGAGAAGAAATAGATAGCTTACATCACGGCAATGGCTTTGCTATCGTAGTCCAAACTTTTCTTCTGGCACGTGACATATGGTTGGGGCATGGTGGTCATGTTGACGCCCGGTATCAGGCTCAACACTGAAATAGATACAGATGGTGACAGCTGCTGAAATAAACATTTCTGTACATAATCTTAATGTAATCTAAAAACAATAGAGTTGTTTATAGATTTTTTCCGAATAAAAAACACGCTGTGCAGATTTTTGTGAGGTTTGGATTATTATTTTGTCGGTATTGTCAACATATCTATTCTACTAAAGAGATAACATTAGCAACCCGATTTCTCAAAAATAGGCCATCTTAGCTGAGGACTCGGTACGTCAGAATGTCAATGCAGTCGTCCCGTTAAAAGATTTCAAGTTCGTTATTGTTTTCTTGAAAATGTTTTTATTTTTTAATTTCGTTACCGTACATTCCGAAACATAACGGAAATAGCAGGTGCCTATACCGAATTGTTTTTTGTCTTTTTAATTTCGTTTAAACATATTTTGTACGTTGGGTCAATGCAGTCGTCCCGTTTAAAACGACCCTTTATTGATTTGAAGTTCGCTATTGTTTTCTTGAAAATGTTTTTATTTTTTAATTTCGTTACCGTACATACCGAAACATAACGGAAATAGCAGGTGCCTATACCATGTATACCGAATTGTTTTTTGTTTTTTTAATTTCGTTTAAACATATTTTGTACGTTGGGTCAATGCAGTCGTCCCGTTTAAAACGACCCTTTATGGATTTCAAATTCGCTGTTGTTTTCTTGAAAATATTTTTATTTTTAGCTCAACTATTCGAAGAATAAGAGAGCTTATGTAATCACCCCGGCGTCGGCGTTGGCGTCGGCGTCGGCATCCCACATCAAGGTTTGCGTGTAAGCTGTGTTTACAAGTCTATATCTCTTACAATTCTTACCCTAGCACAACCAAATTTGGCCATTAGCTTCCTTATAGCATTATTGTAAGGGCTTCTTAAGTGATTTTGGTTCCTGTAACCCCTGGGCTCCCATGGAACCCAAATTCTGATAGCCCTTAAAATATGTCTGTTTCACATCAAATTTTGCGTGTAAGCTGTGTTTACAGGTCTATATCTCTTACATGTCTTGTCCTAGCTGAACTAAATTTTGGAATTGGTTTCCTTATAGTATGTTGTAAAGGGTTGGATAAGTAATTTTGTCTTCTGCAAATTCTGGGCTCCCATGGAACCCAAATTGTGATGGCCCCCTAGTTGAAACTTGTCACCGCCTCTCACCCCCTCCCCGCCCCCACACCCCCCACACCCCCCCCCCGTCTCTCCGCCCCCACCCCAGTTGAAACTATTTTATTTTTTACTTTTTGTTGTTGTTGTTTTAGTCAATTTTTACACATATATGTTGCCCCTCGCCTCTCCCCCCCCCTCCCCCCCCCCCACAACCTCCCGCCTGTCATCCCTGCTAACCCCCACCCCACCCCTCTTGAAAATCTATATATATTTTTTTACATATTTCTTAGTTGTTTTAGTCAATTCTTACACATATATCTTGCCACATCCCCTCCCCCCCCCCCCCCCCCCCCACCAACCCACTACCGCCTATCACCGCCGCTCCCGCCCCCCCCCCCCCCACCCCACCCCACTTGAAACTATTTATTTTTCTTTACATATTTCTTCGCAGTTTTAGTCAATTCTGACACATATATATGTTGCTACTCCACCGCCTCCCCTCCACCCCCCCCACCCCCCCCCCCCACACCCCACCTCAACCTCCTACACTTGATTTTTTTTTTTACATATTTCTTTGTTGTTTTAGTCAATTCTCACACATATATGTTGCCCCCTCCGCCTTTTACGTATTTCTGTGTTCCTTTTGTCAATTCTTAAACATGTTGCCACCCCCACCACCACCACCCCCCACCCCCCTCCCACACCCCACCAGCCACCACCACACACTCGAAACCAGAATATTCTTATTTAAATTTTTTTGTTTTACATATTTCTGTGTTTTTTGGTCAATTCTTACACATATGTTGCTCCCTCTCCCCACCCACCCACCCACACACACTCGAAACTCTTTTTTTTTTTTTTTTTTTTTTTTTTTTACATATTTCTGTGTTGGTTTGGTTGTGTTGCCCCCACCCCAACCCCGCCTAGCCCCCCTCCCCCAACCTAAACCCCACCCACCCGCACGCTCAAAACAAATATTTTTATTTAATGTTTATTGTTTTTTTACATATATCTGTGTTGTTTTGGAAATTTCTTACACATAGCTTCTTACACATATATGTTTTCCCCTCTACCCCACTCCCACACACCACAAACTACCCCCACCACCCCCTCCCACCCCCACCCCCACACTCTAAACTTGTTTACTTATTTTGTTTTATTTTTTACATATTTCTGTCTCTTTTTTTTTATTTTTTTTTATTTACCATAGTTCTGTGTTGTTTTGTGTTGCCCTCAGCACCCCCAATCCCCTACCATTCACCCCCGCCTCTCTCCCACCCCCATCCCACTCAAAACTCGATTTTTTTTGATTTTTTGATTTTTTTTTTCATATTTCTGTGTAGTTTTGGTCAATTCTTACACATAGTTATGTTGTGCTCCCAACCCCACCCCACATTGTTGTAGCCTTGTTTTCTGATAGTATATACTAGCTATAAATGTATTATTCTCTGAAAAATCGAATAGTCGAGCTGCGCTGTTCTTCGACAGCTCTTGTTTAATTTCGTTACCGTACATTCCAAAAAAAAAAAAAAATAGCAGGTGCCTATACCGGAAGTAGTAATGAATAGTATAGCCTAGTGTAACGAACTATTAGAGATTGACATTGAATGTAAAATAAATAAAATGGACCAACAGATATAACTTAAATAATATTATTTAAAGTTAGGTGTACTAATGCTCTGGTTAGATATATTTTATATAAATGAAAATAAAGTTTATACATATTGTATGCATCTATAATCATGTATGTCTATGCTATAATTGAGCTGTGGAAAGTATTGTTTTCTGTTATCGTTCGAGATGTTACTAACGGGAAAGAGTAACAGAAAACTCCATTATTGGTATACATTTTGCTGATAATTCACGTATAGCTGGCTGTCTGCTGTTAAAGATGTATGAATCCCTCTTGAAATCTGCCTAAATGTTTGTCACACCTTCAGTTTACAATGTAACATGTAATTTAATTAACTTCTTAGAAATGTTGATTTAATATTATTACATCTTTATTTATAACTGTTAATGGTGTTCGCCGGTATGTATGGTACGGCATTGATTCTATTTACTATCTAATTACATCTGATAGATGTATTTCTTATATACATGCGAACTCTTCTAATATGCGATATAAATAAATCGATTAACATTTACTTTTGTCTTAATATATGTTATACATACTACTTATAATGCTATTCGATAATAAGAATAGGGCAGGTTCCCGGATTCCTATGTATTTTTCCCTTCTCTCTGGGGCGGCTCTAAATAACATATACTGTGTTGATTAGCCGTTAAACAACATTCAATTCAATTCAATTCATTATATTCATTTCTTCTTTCGTTATTATTCGTATCAGGCACCTGCTATTTCCGTTATATTTCGGAATGTAAAGTACGGTACGATACGGCTTTTACCCCCAACGTATCTTGTACTACAGGCTTGATGTCATCTACATATCGGCTATTTTCGTCTAATCCAACAAACTACGGATCAGTGAATATTAATAAATCACGAAAAACTGCGTATTTTTTCACTAAACCTTCTAAAAATGAGCTGTCTAACCGAGTATATTAATTCGTCGAAACCGTGTGCCATCATGAAAATATGTTTGTGTCCGATATAAAATAGTTTTCATTGTAAGTTATTTCTGTACCATGTATTGTCCCGCTGGTGCACTCTTGCTAACTACACAGTGATATTTGCCTTCTCATGAGATTTCCAATAATTTGCAAAAAATAATAGATATATTTTCTATGTTGGCAAATTTATAAACAGAAGTGATTTTAAATGTACCTTATGCTTCTTTGGTCAAGTAATTCCGTATTTTTTATGCTGTAGTGATTATTATTTGCAGTTTGTACTATTTTCCAACTTTATTTTTCTTTAAATGAAGAGCGAATACAATGCACATGTTTGTTTAAGTATACTGCGTTACAAACATTTCCTCCATCACGCGATCTATTCATCGCAAACACTATTCCATGTTCCGCCTTTCAGCGGTTTTCTGTGCACCACTTACAAACTACGTTTCTCCCTCCATCTTTTTACCCGCGCATGCGCTGGTCCATTTCTAGTTTTTTTATAAGTTTATATAACTATACGGTTGTCTGCCGTAATAAAGGCGGGGAGACGTTGTTTTATTCTGTAGTGTTTTACACGCCTATGATTGGAATGAATTGGAACAATTTCAGTATGTACGTAAGTCAAAACAAAACTGCGCTGTGTCCTGATCTGCTGTTTTTGCCTCTAACCGTTATACTCATTCATATTTATTACAGGGTGAGCAATTACCAGAATGAATAACCTGCTTTGCACCGTTAACGGTCAAACACATCTTGTTGGAATGTGTAGACTTTGATCCTATGCGTCAAAGGTACTACAATAATAATACTATGAAAGAGTTATTTGATACTATAGATTTTAGTCTTGTTTTAGATTTCCTAAATAAAAATCAGACTATATAAATCATTATAATGTGTTCTTATATATGTTTACTTGTTTATATACCCGTTGACGGGCATTTGTTGATTTACATACATGTATATAGTTTATATTACTACCATATCGTCCCTTATTTTCTAATAGTTTTATCTTTATATATTTACATTAATTTTTAATTTTTAATTTTTAATTAATACTTCATTTTTTCATCTTTCATTAGTTTTTGCATTCATTCATTCATTCATTGCCTCTAACCCAACATGTTTTAATGCAAGTATTTTAGGCGATCATAATCATATTCTTGATTAAAATATCTATTCATTACAGGACAAATTAGGCATGTACCTTATTTCTTGGGCTCCGCATTTCATTAGTAAACCATTGCAACCGGCAATACAGAAACAAAATACAACGAATACAGATTCTGTCGTCCTTTCGCGCTGATAAAAAAAACATGAAAAGAAGACATGACAGAAAACAGACACCATTATACAACGGATATGTAATACTTACATCTAGTGGACAATCCCTTGGCATCAGATTCGCTACAGGAACTGGGAAAACATATACCTATCGTTATAGCGGCCACCGGACTTAAAAGGCTTGTTCCCTGAAATATAAAAATCGCATGATATCCAAGGCAGGTAACTTAAAAATGAATTTTAACTTGTGTTAAACGTGTTAACAAGTTTATCAAAAGAGGTAATGACTCTATCCTTTGCAACCCATTTACAGTTCGCCACTATGCCTGCCTCTTTGATTGTGTGATGACCAGACGGACTCTGATCCCTAAATCCTGAGAGGACGGTAACGTTTGATGTTTTTTCTCTAATATTGTCTTGTCGTGCCCTTAACGGTTTATTCTCTTATTGCTCTGGTTTCTTCCACGTGATTGCTTTGTGGCTTTCTAGGTGTTTTTTTTATTCATATATACATGATCATCTTTGTGTTATACTTATATAGCCTATTAATGCTGCCTAGTTTGTTAGAGGATATATAATGGGGGATTTTTTTGTTTACACTGTATTGTTTGACTGGGATGACAGTAGGGTAAGAGTGAGGTTTCATGCACCCTAGAACCTCGTTTAAGCCACTTTTAGCCACCAACTGTTCTACGTTTAAAACGTTACGTATACTCATTGGCACAAGACGTGATCAGGAGCACGAGGCGTTACCATGGACATTTGAATTATGTATATTTGATTTAAATGACACAGATGGGTATACTCCCTAATTCTGCGATGAAATAATGTCAGTTTTGTCTTCATTTGTTGCTTTAAAATGTTATAGGACATAGTTGTTTTTTTATCATGATTATCGCATATCACTTCAAAAGGTCTGTTATTTATGGTTAGGTTGTGCAAACATTGTCAAATTTTTACCAGAGCGAATACAGTCCGTTTTATTTAAATCGACTTTTGTCCGCACAAAATCTGAAAAAAATGACGTTTTTTGTCCGAATAACGCATTCTGTCTGCAAAAGATCTGAAAAAGCGCGGACAAACAGCATCACTTTTACAGATTTTGTGCGGACAGAAATCGCTGCAGACAAAAAGACAAAAAGCGCCACGCGGACAAAAATCACTGTCACATACGTCTACAGTAGTTTTCCTGAAATTTAACTTACAGCGCCGATGATATAAGATGATTTACAGTACTGTCCGGTATATGGGTATGTTGGCGACGTTCCGTTACCAAACATCACAGCCTCCACCGCCAAACACTCGTCATAGGATCCCGGCCACATCATGTTGCCTTCCAAAATACCACTAGCAGGCTTACCCATCGCATCAAGCACTAGAAAATATAAAAACATAGTTTCTTTTGTTCAAATTCGTTGATTTGTTTGTTTGGTTAACGTCATTTTTAGCACATTTTAGGCTGTGTTTGACCGTCGGTATTTAATAGTGTTTACTTCTGGGTAGAACCAGTGCTGTATACTTCCCGCCATCAGTAAGAATCGACACTTGTCACTTACACGTCGAGATCCCAGTGAGATTCGAACATGCAGGGCTGAGAGGCGAGAAGTTTTCAAACGCAGCGTTTTTACCCTCTCGGCTTTTGATGACTTAATATTACCGATGAAGCTGTCAACGCAGCACTCGTTCTCGCGGTGTAGCACTAATTGTCGCGGTGCAGTACTAGTTGTCGCGGTGCAGTACTAGTTGTCCAGGTACTGCACTAGATGTAGTTGTCGTCGGAGCACTAGTTGTCGTGGTACAGCATTAGTTGTCGCGGTACAGCACTAGTTGTCGTGGTGCAGTACTAGTTGTCCAGGTACTGCACTAGATGTAGTTGACGTCGGAGCACTAATTGTCGTGATACAGCACTAGTTATCGCGGTGCAGTACTAGTTGTCGCGGTGCAGTACTAGTTGTCCAGGTACTGCACTAGATGTAGTTGTCGTCAGAGCACTAGTTGTCGTGGTACAGCACTAGTTGTCGCGGTGCAGCACTAGTTGTCGCGGTACAGTACTAGTTGTCGCGGTGATGCACTAGTTGTCGCGGTGCAGTACTAGTTGTCGCTGTGCAGTACTAGTTGTCCAGGTACTGCACTAGATGTAGTTGTCGTCGGAGCACTAGATGTCGTAGAACCGCACTGGCTGTCCCGGTAAAGCACGACTTAACGTGGTACTGTAATGGCTGTCGCGGTACTGCAATACATGTATCTGTCGTCACAGCACTAGCTGTCTTGGAACATTACTAGTTGTCGGGGTGAAGCACGAGTTGTTAGGGTACAACATTAGTTGTCAATGTACAGCACTATATGTCAAGGTACATCACTAGTTGTCAGGTCACTGCACTAGCTTTTAATGTACAACATTAATTGCCAAGGTACAGTACTAGTTTTCAATGTATAACACTAGTTGTCATGGTACAGCAATAGTTGTCAAGTAACAGCACGTGTTGTCGCGGTAAAGCACTAATTGTCAAGGTAAGGCACTCGTTTTCAAGGCATAGCACTATCTGTCAATGTACAACACTAGTTGGCAAGGTACATCACTAGCTGTCAATGTAGAACACTAGCTGTCAAAGTATAGCACTACCTGACAAGTTACAGCATTTATTGTCAATGTACAGCACTAGCTGCCAATGTGCAGCACTAGCTGGAAATATACAACACTAGTTGTCAATGTACATTACTAGCTGTTAATTGTCAATGTACAACACTAATTGTCAAGGTAACCACTAGATGTCAATGAACTGTACTAGTTGTCAATGTACAGCACTAGCTGTCAAGGTATAGCACCAATTGTCAATCTACAACACTAGCTGTCAATGTACAACACCACTCGTTATTAATATGCAACACTAACTGTCAAGTACAACATTAGTTGTCAAGATACAGCACTAGTTGTCAAGGAACAGCACGTGTTATCGCGGTAAAGCACTAATTGTCAAGGTACAGCATTAGTTGTCAAGGAACAACACTAGCTGTCGATGTACAACACTAGTCGTCAAGGTACAACACTGGCTGGCAAGGTATAGCACTAGTTGTCAAGGTAGATCACTAGTTGTCGCGATACAGCACTAGTCGTAGAGGCAGCAATAGTTGTCGAAGTGCATGTAAACCTTAAAACCGAAGCCGCGTTTGAGTATTAGTAACTAAGCTTACGTTTTTTTTAAATTTATAACGCGAGCGAACGAACGATCAAATGCGCGTCAAATGGGGTGTAACCCAGAAGTTGGAACTAATTTATTTATTCGAATGGTGCTTGACGTAATCTTTAGCACATATTAGGCCACATTTGATAGTCGATTTGTTAATTAAACTGTATTTTAACGAATTATTAAGTCGGATATCTTTCAGAAATTCTATAATAAAACTGATATCCTTTGTATCAGATTATTTCTTCATAGTGTCCTTGTCGCATAGGATCAGCGACTACATAGTCTTATAAGATACGTCAAATGTTAACGGCGTAAAACACGGTACACAGGGTACACAGTGTATACATTCTGGAAAGTGCTATCCCAGTAAGAACTAGTGTCGATTATGTGTCGTGATGTGTTTTCCAGGCACTGCACTAGATGTAGTTGACGTAGCAGCACTAGTTGTCAAGGTACAGCACTATTTGTCAAGGTACAGTACTAGTTGTCAAAAACTAGTGTAGATTATGTCACGTGATGTGTTTTTTTGTGTTTTTGTTATTGGTGTTTTGTTGTTATTTTTTACATTTTACTTATAAGGTCACTTTTCGTATGTAAATTATAAATGTTTATGTATTCAAAATATCTGTATATGGTGATGTTGTTTTTGTTTTATTTTTAAAAAAATAAGTATTTAATTTATGTGGTCAGGGTCATTTACTGTGCCGAAATGTAATGTTTGTTTATTTATCAATATTTTGTGTGTGTTTTTCTTGTTGTTGTTGTTGTTTTTTTCTTGTTTTTTTATATGGTGACTTTACGTATCGAAATATTATCTTTGTTTTTGTATTCACTATTTCGTAATGTAAATATCGCTTTATATATCGAAACATCTACTAAATATTTCGTCATTTTGGTCATTTTCTGTATCGACATATTATCTGTGTTTATCTATTTTATAGTTCATGGTGTCTATTTGTCATGATACATACCTGGACTTGGTGCGCTTTATAGTGTGTGTCAGTGGCACATGATTACCACGAACAGAATCATGGCGTTTAAGGATATCATATATGTGTGGGGTTTAACGTCGTTTTCAATGTACAACGCTAGTTGTCAAGGTACAGTACTAGTTGTCAATGTGCAACACCAGCTGTCAAGGTACAGCACTAGCTATCAATGCACAGCACTAGTTGTCAATGTGCAACACTAGCTATCAAGGTACAGCACTAGCTATCAATGTACAGCACTAGTTGTCAATGTGCAACACTAGTTGTCAATGTACATCACTAGTTGTCAAAGTACAATACTAGCTATCAATGTACATCAAAAATTGTTGTGATACAGCACTAGTTGTCAAGGTACAGCACTAGTTGTCAATGTGCAACACTAGCTGTCAAAGTACAATACTAGCTATTAATGTACAGCACTGTTTGTCAATGTTCATCACTAGTCGTCGTGATACAGCACTAGTTGTCGAGGCAGCAATGGTTGTCAAAGTGCCTTTAAACCTTTGAAATGAAGCTGTGTCAGTCATATAACGACGGTGTCTACTTGTATAAGCGAGCTCTTTGCTCAACGTTATAGTGCTGCCATACTGGAATACCACGCCGTAGGCACATAACCCGATACACCCACCCGGTCACATTATGCTGGCACCGGTCCGACCAATCATAACACTACCTTATGTATGCTGAACGTCGAGCAAGAGAGCTACTAGTACCATTTGTATTAATTATCTGGTATGACCCGACCGGGGATTGAACCCACACCCTCCCGCATGCAAGGCGGACGCTCTACCACTAGGTGCCGCCGCCGGAAGGCCATCACAAGCCAATCTAATATCTATTGATAACCATATGTGTAGTGTTGTTGTGTTTTTAAGTCAATGATGACTTTTCAAAGAACTTAAGGTATTTCACGCTATATTACCTCTCATGAACAGACTCAATACAACCGAGTTTGCTAGTTTTCTCTTGTTCGTGTTTGTTACTTCCAAGGGATCCCCTTTTCAGTATTTATTGACATTCACACTAGCGATTGTTCAGTGCTATGTGGAAGCTGTAAAAAGTCATCCTGACTACAATCAGTAGTTACTGTCCTTTATGATCATTAAGCCCATTATGTGTGGCTTAAAAGGAGCCGGTCCAATAGGCGTGATGGGTGCTGCACCTTATATTAAATCTCACGAACAGACTCAGTAAAACCGATAACGTTACTTTTCTTGTTTGTGTTTGTTGCTTCCAATGGATCTCCTTTTCAGTATGTATTTACATTCGTGAAGTTAACAACAATTTACTTTATACACATCTTATTTGTCGACTGAAAATTAAGTCAAACATAATTGATCAGACATGAAAGTATATCATTTAGGTTGTTTTACCACATACTTACGGTAGTGGAACAATACCATTCTATATTTTCGATATACCACTAGTTATATAAGTATGAAAATAAGCCTAGTATGCACTTTCAAAAAAATCGATAATGACTATATCCAATTCCCACGGTTTATGTCGGTTTCGCGTGTTAAAGCGACAGGCAAAATGCGATAAAAGTCGATATGTGGGTTATGTGATAAATAGTATGTAACATTCGTTCTCATTCATTATTCAATTTATCAAACTCGTTAACAAAGATGGTTAAATGCTCGGCAAGAGCCTCGCATTATATCATTTTGCCAACTCCATTAATAAATTCAATAATCACTTCCCGTTGTTTTATAAATTGTTATAGCTTGAAACTGCGGAATAGATGTTTTTCCCCGATTTCGAGAACAGCAAAACTAGTAAGTTTTCCTATTATTTCTTATTATATGGGGTTATAAACCTTCAGTTCTTCTTTAATGTGATTCATGTCGCGTTATCAATCAGAGCCAAGGAGTATCGTATCATGAATAAACACTCATGTATGGAATATTTAAGAAAAAATACACCGATCTGCTCGTTTTACTCCTATTCGTTTAGATCTTTGTGAACAATAAACTTCATTCCATAAAACCGTTACTTGGCTAGTAGAGTCATTCATAGGGAAGAAGTTATTTTAGCCGAATAAGTAATTTTAGGCCGATGCAGAATAGGGCACAAACGTTATACTCATTCATATTTATTACAAGGTGAGCAGTTACCAGAATGTATACCCTGTTTTGCACCGTTAACGGTCAGACATATCCTGTTAGATTGTGTATACTGATCCTATACGACAAAGATACAATCAAGTTAATAGTATGAAAGTACGGTGTCCCATTAGGGCCATCTTACCATCGCATCTTACCATCGATGGTAAGATGCGATGGTAAGATGCGATGGTCGATGGTAAGATGCGATGGTAAGATGCGATGGACCATCGACTATCGCATCTACCATCGACCATCGCATCTTACCATCGCATCTTACCATCGACCATCGCATATTACCATCGAGCATCGACCTAGGTCGATGGTCGCATCTTACCATCGAGCATCGACCTAGGTCGATGATCGATGGTAAGATGCGATGGTAAGATGGCCCTAACAGGACACCGTATGAAAGAGATATTTGATACAACTGTGTAGATTTCTAAAAAGAAATCAGACTGTATAATTCATTGTCATATTTGTTATAGTAGCATTTACTTGTTTACACGCCCGTTGACGGGAATTTGTTGATTTACATTTACATAGTCAATTGTTTATACCATATCATCGCTTAATTTGTAAATAGTTTTAACAATATATTTTCATATACGTGTGTTTCATGGGGTCGTTTTCTGTATCAAGATATTATCTGACATGTTTTCATTACAAACTGGTGAAGGAGTGCACTTTAAACTGAAGTTTGTCTAATCGCCACCTGATTAACGTTATCTGAAACCCAGAAAGGGAAACATATTACGATACATGAGCCCAGACATAGTAAAACACTATTGTCTACTTCTCAACCTTTTTATTTACTATTTTCTTCCTTTTTTTGTATATATTTAAGTCTCTAAACAATGTTTTGTAATATCTTTTTTTTTTTCTTTTTTTTTTAAAAATAAATAATCCATACCTAGTATGAAGTACGAATATGCTATGGAAGCTTCAGACAAAAAAGAAGAAAAAAACCAGACTTGAGCCTATAATCCATTCTTACAGGTACTATTAGTTTGGTTCAAGCTGGATATTTTAAATGGCACTAAATCTTGTATATGAATGTTCAAATATATAATGTTATTTTTTATTACATTAAATTATGGGGCTGGCGGGGCGCAGTCGGTAGCGCGGCGGATTTGTAACCGGAGGCCCCGGGTTCAATCCTCCGTGGTGCCACTGCGTTCCGTCGGTGTGTTCTTGGGCAAGACACTTTACCTTAGCCTCGTCCGTCGGATGGGGACGTAAATTGGGAGGTCCCGTGTATCGGTCTATCCTCCAAGCACGTTAAAGAACCATAGGAATCTATTCAATAATAAGAGTAGGGCAGGTAAGAGTAGGGCAGGTTCCCGGATTCCTATGTATCCTTCCCCTCTGGGGCGGCTCTAAATAACCTGTACTGTGTTGATGAGCCGTTAAACAACATTTAATTCAATTCAATTCAATTACATTAAATTGAACTATATATAGATCTATTGTGTTTTTCAAGAAGCCCCAATAGTTCAGTTATGACATAATCTGGCTGCTGTTCGAGTAACGAGCGAGGGAAAAAATCCGGATACCTGTTTACATACTATATATTCCTTTGTTATCTCTAGCCCAGTTCATTGGATGTTAACGGACTGACTGATAACGCGATGGTCCGTGGTTGCGACTCGAACCTAGAATCGTTTGGTTATGACACTATACCACCGCCCCGCTCCCCACGGCTGAATAAAATAAATAATAATACTTACTTTTTAATGCCCATTGTTCTCCTCTACTTAGAGCTTCTACGAATAGAGTTGTGTCATTCATGCACGTGCTGCTGACGTTATTATTAGGCTCCGCTTCTGCCCCAAAATCTGACACTAAAAGTTCCTCGGCACGAGCAATAATTTCATTAGCGTCGTACATGAAAACGTCGTTTAGCGGATTCTGGTTGGACGATTTGAGATACTTTTGTGAGAAAGCGTTAACTTTATGCGCATGGTTAATTGCCGCCATTATGTCTTTGTCATTTTTTGCATCTTGGCACATTACTAGCAAACACCCAAAACTTAAGTATACAAACAATATAGTTCTTGCTTCAGAAACTAAAAAGAAATCCATTGTCAGTCATATAAGTGTAACCACTGAGATTCTGTACTACACCTCGTATACGTTTACATCTGTGTGGCTGAAACGCAAACTTATATAAATACCTAATACTGAAAGACGATTGAGAGTTATCTACACCACGCATGATATGATATATAGGCCCAGTTTATTGACCCGGTCATTTCAAAACTACCTATGAACCCGTATATGGTATACCTGTTATAAATGTCTCATTCATTGGTCACTTTATTTACGCAAGCCCAGTGTATACAGTTTATCATTCAGCACAATGTTCTAGATTTGAACATTTAGTCGCTTGTGAAATCTATTTATTTACGCAGTTTCTGTGTGTATGCATTGCCACGAATGTTGAGCGGGCATTATAGTGTTACCCGTCTCCGTCCGTCCGTCCGTCCTTACGGAAACAGTTTCACATTTAAGCAGTTTGCCATGTCTCAGACACCGGAAGTCATAGAGCTCCCAAACTTCCCAAACTTCACACATGGCAGCAGTATATTCCATATGAATGAACTTGACCTACTTTTCGCACTTTGTTAAAGGCAGAATATGCTTATTAACACATAAACTGAAACAATTGACGAAGCACTCGGAAGCGTTACAACTTAAAGAATTACGCTAAAAAATAAACTGGCAGTGAATAAAATTAAACTGTACACACTATGTCGAATACATATGCGTGTATTAATTACGCTGTATGAATACATATTCGTGTATTAAATACGTTGTATCCCGTGCACACTGCGCCGACGCTAAGCACAACACAGGAAGTATGGAGACCCAATTGGTTTATTTATAGCACAGGTAATGTTTATGTAAACACAAGAGTTAAAAAGTCATTTAAAAAGTTTGTAACTAATAATTGCTTGTCGATTTATTGCATTTGTGGGGTAATTAATCACCAAAAATATAGAAAAAGTTCGCTCCACACAGCAACAGATACACCGTCCAACTGACCGACCGAACGACCGTCCGACCGACCGACCGACTGACCTACTGCCCGCCATGGTGACTCCAGTATACCCACTCTCAAACTTCGTTTGTGGGGATATAAAAGCGTGGGGATATAAAAGCAAGTGTTTCTGCGTTTTGTTCTACACCCCCGGTGTCCGGATAAAACCACGTCGGATCGATACGACGAACGCGGATCCCTAAAACGTTTCGTTTAAATCCTGCCAGGGGTTCAGGAGAACTAGTCCAGACAAAGTGTGTATATTAAAACCTTTAAGGGTCAACATTCCGCCAAAATCATTCAACCGGAACACGGTGACAATATGTACAAATAGGCTTGGTACTGATCATCCCTGCAAAGTTTCACTGAAATCCGGCCAAATGAAGGTCCTTTCGTCTTAACGAGACAAAATACAGCATTTTTTAACTAAAGCAAGGGTCATAACTTCAGGGTTACTAATCCGATTTGGTTGGTTTTCGAACTTGTCCAAGTTTTCATTGACAAATCTATTAAAAGTTTGGTAAAGAGCGGATGAAAAATGAAGGTCCTGTCGTCTTAACGAGGTTACATTTTTAACTAAATCAAGGGTCATAACTTCGGCGTTACTGGTCCGATCTGGCTGAATTTTGAAATTGATTGAGCTTTCATCAATATCAACAATCTTGCAAAGATTGATAAAGATAGGATGCAAACTAGAGGCGCTAGAGTATTGACAAGACAAAATATAGCAATTTTCCTTAACGCATTTTTCGATAATTCGAAGGCCATAACTTTATTATTGCTGGTCCAATCTGGCTGGTTTTCGAACACGATCGAGCTTTTATCAATAACTATAATCTGTGCTAAAGATAGGATGCAAAAATGGAGGCGATAGATTGTTGACAAGACAAAATATAGCAAATTGCGATAATTCAAGGGCAATAACTCCGGTGTTACTGGTCCGATTTGCGGGTTTTTGAGCTCATCCCGAGCTTTCATTGATGTTAACAGTTTGGTAAAGATCAAATGAAATACGAAGGTGCTAGAATGCTGACATCAAAAAGTTAACCTACGGACGGACGGACGACGGACGGACGACGGACGAAGGACAATTTAAGACCATGGCATAAGCCCTACTGGCGTTTGGCCATTAGAGCTAAATACTAGGTCAATAAGAATGACCTTGACCTACTTTTAATACTCTCACACAATACCAAACATACTAATTTCACTCATTTGTGTGGCCAGTACTAATTAAGCGTATTTGTTCTGTCGGTACGAGTTTAAGCGTATTTCTGTAATTATTCACTAGTACTAATTATACATATTTATGTGGAATGTACCATTTAAGCAGATTTGGGTGGCCGTTACTAATTAACTAAGCGTATTTGGGTGGCCGGTACTAATTAACTAAGCATATTTATGTGATCGGTACTAATTAAGCTTACATGTATTTGTGTTGCCGGCACTTATTAAGCGTTTTTGGGTGGCCGGTACTAATTAAGCGTATTTGTGTGGTCGGTACTAATTAAGCGTATTTGTGTGACCGGTATTTATAAAGCGTACTTGTTTGGCCTGTACTATAGGTAAGTGTATGTTACCAGTACTAATTGTACATACTTATTTGGCAAGAACATTTCGGTTACAAAGTAGACGAGCTTTGTGACAACGCAGTCTGTTATATTGCTGCTGTATGCCATTTATATGGCTTACTGCAGCAGCATATGGCATACTGCGTTGTCACAAACTACTTCAACAGTTTTCAAGATATAGGTTTGAACAAATTTGGTATACATGATTGACAGCATATGTTGATGAGCGTAACAAAATATTGGTCTGGTCGGTTAATGCCATGCATTTATTGCCTGGGGAATTGTTGAATTTAGCAGATGAAATGTTGTGGAGCAAAATCCTTCAGAAGGTTTCAAGATATTCGTTTGAAACTTGGTATACACAATCAAAGTCAAGTGCAAATGTTAGTGACACAATTCTGTAGTGAATCCGTGTCATGAATGCCATGCATAGTTATTTGCCATTTGTCATAGTAAACATTGCTTGTCGATTTATTGCATTTGTGGGGTAATTAATCACCAGAATTATAGAAATAGTTCGCTCCACACAGCAACAGATACACCGTCCAACTGACCGACCGAACGAGCGAACGACCGTCCGACCGACCGACTGACCAACTGCCCGCCATGGTGACTCCAGTATACCCACTTTCAAACTTCGTTTGTGGGGATAAAAAAGCGTGGGGATATAAAAGCAAGTGTTTCTGCGCTTTGTTCTACACCCCCGGTGTCCGGATAAAACCACGTCGGATCGATACGACGAACGCGGATCACCCAACAGAGAAACTATTTAATAGGTGGGTGGCATTAATTATATAGTTCAACAATTAAATAAGAAATAAATTTGTCGTTCAGTAAGTGATGCAATCGGTATTGAGACATCATTTCAGTCGTACCGCAGCACTGTATCTCGATAGTTCGAGTCTTATTTTTTCCGAGAACGATGTTGATCAGCATGTTTTTGTGTTTAACTAGCAAGACAAATGTATAACAAACAGGCATTTGAAAGTTTAAGCCACGCGTAGAGCTTGTTTAAATAGCAAACCAGGGGAAATGTGGGAGGGGTGTAAGGAAAAATGGATACGACTTTCTACGGATTATGGTACGACCACACTCGGAGTAAAAAACACAAATGATACGACGAACTCGGGGTATAATATTCACTTATTTAACCTCTTATATGAAATTAAAAGTATTTGGTAGCGTTTTAAGCTATATATAATAATATTTTATTGCAAATATGTTACAATACATCAATTCAACATCACAATATTCATAGCAAATGGATTGAACTGCAAGTTATTACAACATCAGTTACAGTTCTCTCCATTGTGACTGAAAAAGTGTACGTGATTATCCGTTTGAAATTGTAACAATACATTTCAATATGAACTTGATAGGGAAAAACGAAGAAGAAAAAGAAAAAAATCCAAAAATGTCAACTCTACCGTGCCATTCTACCCCAACGCAACCCTATATCCCTATATCCCCGTTCAGGCTGATAGAAACATAGCGACAGTTGATATAGAACAAATACAACGGTATATGGACTTTTAATGCAGGGGGAGACGCCAAAAGGTCTGTAGGTGTTTTATTACTTGAAATTTTATGCTGGATTCAAAAATCCATTTCTTAAGTGCACCAGCATGCCCCAAAGTTAAAAAACATTAATTGAAAGCAACTATAGCCGTAAGAAAATCAGGATCTGAAAAATGGTGGGTAGGGTTATGTTTATGTTTATACTATATTTCTTATAGCGTTAATAGTGTTCAAAATGGTATCAATGCATAGGTAATGAGGCAAAGATAGTTAAAAATTAGTTTGGGAATATTCAAAGTAAAGGTCAAAATAGTTTACAAGGTCAAAAGGTCAATTAAGTGCAAAAACTATAAGAAAATCACATTTTCCTTCCCATATTTATATTATTATTTTTATTCCAGTGTATATATACCAGAGCAAAGACAACCTAAATATTTTCATCGGGCATTACATTCCAAGTCGTTCAAAATTTCACTTCTACATTAATTTTCCTGTCTGATAAATGGCCGAAGGACGAGTATGGATCTATATTGAAATGTTGCACGCTCTACGTTAATTTGGAGGATGTATGCTATATCTTTAAAGCTGAAAACGAAACCGTTACATTGCATATTTATGTTGCACACATGAAGAGGCGGACACCAGAATAGTTCGGCATTTACGACACATCAGCCAGACCAACGAACTAACCAATGTTGTTGTTGGCTGTACAGATACAGATGTGTTCGTCGTTCTCTTATCCCACGTCAGTAACTATGAAGTCTTTGTTTGGATGGATTCAGGCCACGAAAGCAAAAACAACAGAAGGTATATCGACGTCACACAGCTCAGTGGAAAGTTAGGAAAGCCTGTATGTTCCGCATTTTCAGCAGTACATGCATTTACTTGTTGTGACTATACTGCTGCATTCATCCGTAAAGGATCGGTTCGACCTTTTGAAATTGTCAAAAAATCCCCCGGTAGCTACATGCGTTTAGACAGCTTGGAGAATCTGATGAAGTGACAACTGAAGTTGAAAGTGATATAAAGTCATTCGTGTGTTATCTTTACGGCAAACCTGTTCTAACTAGTGTAGACGATGCGTGATATGCTATATTCAGGACAAAATACACCCCTACAGGCCAAAGTCACCCCTTGGCAAAACTAAAAGGGGCTGATCCAAGTCTCCTGCCACGTTCAAGATCAGTCCTACATCAAAAGGTGCTGCGGACAATCTTAGTGGCTTCGGTGTGGAAGCATGCCGATAGAGCCGATCCTCTTGTGCTTAACCCAAAGGAATCTGGATGGATAGAAGAAGATGAACGGTTCACAATGAAGTGGTGTTCTGGACCCCAGATACTCCAAGACATTATTGACGACATAAACAGCGATAGTAACAGGGCTGCCGAAGACGATACGGAATATATGGCAACATCCGATGAATCAGACATAGAGGAAGATGACAATGTTGATTAGACAGTACTGGGTATAACGTGTAGGTTACCGAAATTTACCTTGACATGTTTCGTCTAGCTATTGGGAAGCTTGTGTTATCAAAAGTTGTCACAAAACGTTTGTATTTAGTAGTCAAATTTTGTTTTCAGTATTTGTAGATGCACAATCAAAGGTCTTTTAATCTACACTGCTGAGTGTGATTTATATCGGCTAATCATCTTTATTTTTGATGACATCTTTGAATTTTATACCAATAGTATACTATATATCTGCAAAAAAATATTAATTTGTCATATATGTGTACTTAATTGAATGTGTTGACCTCAATGGACCCAATGACCTTAATCTATAATATACCAAATATTAATTTTGACAACTAACAATTGAAAGTCCATACTTTTGTTATATATACAACACCATTTAATGTTATCTGCTATCTGTCAGTGGTACAAGTAACAATATATTCCCATTTAATGAGTTCGCTCATATTTTGACCCCATGTCATATTAAAGTGATAAATATCATAAAATAATATAGAATATATATACTGGAATAAAAACAATATATACACATGAGAAGGAACATGTGATTTTATTATGGATTTTGCACTTAATTTTCAGACCCTGATTTTCTTTCCTCTATAGTTGCTTTCAATTGAATTTTTTTAACTTTGGGGCATGCTGGTGCACTTAAGAAATGGGTTTTTGAATTCAGCATAAAATTTTAAGTAAAAAAACACCCACAGACCTGTTGGCGTCTCCCATTGCAATAAAACTCCATGGGCTCTGGGTCTATATCGATACAAGGTTAGGATTTTGGAACTGTTAGTGTTTTTAATATAGTTTTGAACTTGAGTAAATAGAATACGGTTTTCCTCGTCCGTCAGTTGGTCGCTGCCGTATACAAGTTTGCGAGGACTTAAATGATGAAATATACGACTGTCTAAAAATAGTTTCAGTCTTTCGTTTCTAAAAATTACACATCTAAACAAATAATGCTCAACATCTTCAACACCATCAACACATATACAGTTGGGATTATCCCTCAAATGATTAAGATAGAAATCAGCGTTTAAATTGCTGCAATTGTTTCACAAACGCGCATGTAGAACTGAAAGCTATCTAGCATACAATATGTAGTATTGGTGTACTATCGGTGGTTTAAAGTAATTTTTAAGTCTAGTGTTAAAACTCGAAAGTGATGGTAATTCGCGAATGTTAATATCAAGTGCGTTCCAAAGTTTTAGAGATGACGGTAAGACTGATCTCGAAAACAATTATGTTCTTCTAGGTAAAGTAACGAAGTTGGAACTATTTCTCAAGTTATAAGGATTCGATTCTGAAATAGTTACGGGGAATATTTAATTCAAGTTACTCGGTACTTCTCCATTTCTAAACTTATAGGTCAATATCAACTTTTGGATGTGTCTTCTGTCGGACAGACAGACCCAACCAATTTCAGTTAACACTTCTTGTATAGAGACAGAACGAGTCAGGCCAGTAATTATTCGCGCTGTTTTTCACCTGCTTTCGGAAATGTCTAATTCTTAAAACGGAACAAATTGTTGTATGTTCGATATGCACAAAACATTAAAATCAAATGCATAGAAGAGCTGTTTCACTATTACAATTCTGGTGTGGCAGAAAAAAAAGCTGATGACTTCTAGTTAACCCTTATTATCTAACGCCGCCGCAGGCGGAAGGGGAATATAGTAATGCCCTCCGTCCATCCGTCCGTCCCATTTCGTGTCCGCTCAATAACTCGAAAACTACTAAAGGGACTGCAATCGAATTTCACACAATGATAGAGGGCAATGAGAGGATGTGCAAAGCATAATAACCATAACTCTGCCTTCATTTAAGTTAGAGTTATTGTCCTTTGTAATTTTATACTTATAATTCGTGTCCGCTCCATACCTCGAAAACTACTGGTTGGACTGCAATGAAATTTCACATAATAATATAAGTTCATGAGAGGACATGCAAAGCGCAATAACTATAACTCTGCTTTCATTTAAATTAGAGTTATTGCCCTTTGTAATGTTATACTTATAATTCGTGTCCGCTCCATAACTCGAAAACTACTTGTGAGACTGCAATGAAATTTTAAGCAATGAAAGAGGGCAATGAGAGGACGTGCAGAGCACAAAAATCATAACTCTGTCTTCAGTTGAATTAGAGTTATTGGTCTTTGTAATTTTATACTTATATTTCGTGTCCGCTCTATAACTCGAAAACTACTAAAGGACTGCAATGAAAGTTCAAACGATGATAGAGGGCAATGAGAGGACGCGCAGAGCACAAAAACCATAATTCTTTCTTCATTTGAAATAGAGTTATTGTCCTTTGTAATTTTATACTTATAAGTATTGTCCGCTCTATAACTCGAAAACTACTTGTGGGAATGTATTACGTTTCACTCAATGAAAGAGCGCAATAAGAGGACGTGCAGATTGCAAGAAACATAACTCTGCCTTGAATTAAATTAGTGTTATTGCCCTTTGTAATTTTATACGTATAATTTGTGTCCGCATAATAACTCAAAAACTTTTTCAGGGACTGCAACGAAATTTCACACAATGATAGAGGCAATGAGAGAAAGTGCAGAGTGCAAGAACCATAACTCTGTCATTTAAATTAGAATTATTGCCCTTTGTAATTTTATACTTATAATTTTGGTCGGCTCCATAATTCGAAAACTATTAATGTGACTGAAATGAAATTTCACATAGTGGTATAAGAGGACGTGCGGAGTTCAAGAACCATAACTGTGCCTTCATTTAGATTAGAGTTATTGCCCTTTGTAATTTTATACTTGCTATTTGTGTCTTTTCCATAACTGGAAAACTACTAATGTGACTGCGATAAAATTTCACACAATGCTAGAGGGCCATGAGAGGAAGAGTAGAGGCAATAACCATAATTCTGTCTTCATTTAATTTATATTTATAGCCCTTTCTTAGTTTATACTTACAATTCGTGTCTACCCCTTAACATGAAAACTACTAATGGGACTGCAATTAACTCTGTCTTCATTTAATTGAGAGTTGCCCTTTGTAATTGTATACTTATAATTTTTGTCCGGAGCATAACTCAAAAACTACAAGACTGGAATGAATATCACACAATGATAGAGGGCAAGTATACGAAGTGAAGATTGCAATAACCATAACTCCATCTTCATGGACAATAGAGTTATTGGCCTTTACTCAAATTATTGTCCAAAGCATAGCTTCAAAACTACTAATGGATCTGCAATGGAACACAATGAGAGAGAGCAACAAGAGGATGTGGAGAATTCAAGAACCATAACTTTATGTTTATTTAAATTAGAGTTATTGCCCTTTGCTATTTTCTACTTATTATTCTTGTCGACTGCATAGCTTAAAAGCTACTAATTGGACTGTAATGAAACTTTGCACAAAGATAGAGTGCAATGAGTAATAATATCTATAAGATTGAAATTAGAGTATAAGGACTATCACAGCCTGACTTCTATGGTGATGTGATTTATAAACTTCGTAAGATTCTTGGTCATGATCACTTTCATACTATCTTTGTTAAACTTGTTAAAAAAATTATCAAAAGAGGTTATGACCCTATCATTTTGCAACGTACTGCATGCTTGGTGGTGGACCATTTTACAGTTCGCCACTATGCTTTCCTCTTTAATTGTACGATGACCGGACAGGCTGTGGACCCTATGATGACGCCTACCTAAAACCCATTGGGACGGTGGCGTTTGATGTTTGTCTATGATCTTTCTTGTCGTACCCTTAATGGTTTATTCTCTTACTGCTCTGGCTTCTGCCAAGTCATTGAGTACCTTCATTGTGGCTTTCTAGGCTATTGTTTTTTTGTATTATATTTACACGAGCATATTTGTGTTTTACTTATATTGCCTACTGATGCTGCCTTGTTGGTTAGAGATTAGATCATGGCGGGGATTTTTCTATTAAGTATGAGGTTTGGTGCACCCTAGAACCGGTTTAAACCCCCAGTGGCCTACTTTGTCACTGACCGTTCCAAGGCGGTAGCCCTATTGTCAACCCTTTTGTGTTTGTGATGTCGTTTGCATTTATTACTGTTTTTGCCTTCTTGTTTGTCTGTTTGCGTGTTTGTTTCTGTGTTTTGTGGTAGACTGTCCTCCTTGAATGCTACTTTCCCTGTCCGATCTTTTTAATTTTCTTTTTACTGCCTTTTTTAGTGTTATACTTATATGTTTTCTTCATTTTACTTTCTGCTTTATATGCACTGATAAAACTTCCTTTAAACAAAGAACACAATCATGGGTTCTACAGCTACATAGGACAAAAATGCGGCAGGTGATATGGCTGTCTCTCAGACTACATCTTCAGTGATGTGTCAGTGATGTGTTGTAAGTCGTTCGGTGGGATGGTCGTTCCCGATCCGCACTATGGCAAATTACGAGGATAATAAATTGGTGACCGAAAAAGAAATGTATTGATAATTCAAAGGGTATAAAATATGCAAATGAAACACATCATGGTTGTGACAGCACTATGGACTGACACACATAGTTCTTCAAAATCGCCTCCACTTCCTCTACTTTAGGTCATTCCAACACTTCCAATCTATCTTTTGATAAAATAAGCAACTATAAAATAATATCATTTGTTAATAATAAGCATTTAAAATGTCTCATAAAATACCTTCAACTTTTACAAGTAGTCTTTATTTCTCAATACGACATGTTAGTTATCATGTACTTCTGTTTCTCTGCTACGTACTTGATGTAATAAATGTATCCGAACATGTCAGAAGGGTCAGGCTCAAACAAGCGCTGAAAACAATATGTAGAACAAAATCATCATACATAGTCGTCAAACAAAGAGGATCATCTCACAGATTACAAATTGAAGCTATTAGATGGATACGCCTCATATAGATAAATAGTAAATGAACGAATTTGTTTTGTTCTTGTGACGTTTTGGAGGTCAATTTTGTTTCGTTTTGGGATGTAAACTGTACACTGCTTGTTTGTATGGTGTTTTATGTCATTTTCAACACATGTAAATGTTATATATGACGGTCGATTTTTTGTGGTGGAGGCAGACCACCCACTTTTCCTGGGTAGAACCAGTACTGTACAACTCGCGCCATCCGTAAGAATTTATTACGAGGATAATAAATGGGTCACCAACCAAAGAAATGTGTAATGAAGTATCAACAAAAAAAAAATTCGGTCACCAATATGGTTGGAGACCCATTTATTATCCTCGTAGACAGCTTCTTCACTTACAAGTCGAGCTCACAGAGGATTCGAACCCGCAGCGGTGAAAGGCGAAGGTTAAACTGTACACTGATTAACGATACACTGATTAACGATGTGATATCTAATATGATTACATTTGTTAACCTGACGAATTCAGTTAAAGGTAAAATAGCTATAAAGATTGCGTTTGTATATATTATACCATGCGTTTGAGAAAAGGAATGTCAAAACGCCGGTTAAGTGTGAAAACATATGTCGATACTATACTGTAAGTGAGTGCGTATATATTATATCAAACAACATTCGCACTTCTACTTTACAACGCACATTTTTAAAAAAACGAACTTTCGATTTCGCTGGTTTCCAACTAGAAAAACAAACCCGTGCAGGGCTTAAACAAACTCAACCCAATAGAAAAAATACAGTTTCTTCTGTAAATGAATGGCTTGCATGGAAAGGAACATAAACAGAACTATTGTCGATTACACAATCCTATCCCAATTTGTGCATACAGCAGGAGTGTCCTCTCCGTTTCTATACTCTCATGTTTATAATGCTTACACGTTATTGTTGTTATCACATTCATGCTTAAATCGAAATTATTTATTTAAAGTAGGCTCTTCGTCAGAAATATGTTGACTGAACGGCACCTGTACCCCGGAATTATGATACAAGATGCCGATTTATAAACATGGCGAATACCTGGTGTTGGTTTCTTTGCCATTGAACATTCATTTTGTTATCACCATCTCTTTTGTTGTTGAAATACGGCTTTATAACTGGGTGAAAATGGCCCATTTCTATTATATTCTGTTGAATCCATAAGAAGTGTGTTCATAGGCTTTACTGGATTATTGATGAACAGTTTCAACTTTTAAATCCATGCAAACACGTTGTGAGCAACTGCCAATGGAAACAGCTATACCATTAACCTCCTTAGTAAACTAATAACAGCTTCCTTGCAAGTATTATGGCTTATGGAGATTTGAACAGATATTTGTATATGAAAATAACACTCGTGAAATATTCATAATTGATTTGAAGTTGCGGCAAAGCGCTATGTGATAATTTAACATCGGTTTCAATGGGGAAAAGTAATTTGTGGTTTCATACTGCATTCGTAATGCAAGCCAACACATTGGCTGCTATTAAAACCATATACTATGATTGTTAGGTCTTGTATCGTAGCCACTAGCTATGTAAATTATAAAAAGCCCGGAGAATAGTGAATATGTATGCATGGGGTCGGAGAACAGCGTCGCTATTAACAATAGTTCAGTCACAACTGTCTCTACTTGTAGCAAAGAGCTCAATGCTCAGTTGTATGCTGATGTCACACAATACCACGCAGTAGGCACATGCTTAACGTCAAGCAAGGGAAGTACTAGTACTAGTTTTATCTAAAAGTTGGTGTGACCCGGCTGAAGATGGAACCCACGACCTCCCACATCCGATTCGGGCGTTCTACCTTTAATGCATGAACCACATCACATTTTTTGGGGAATAAACAGAACTTTTAAATCGTCTTAGTTGAATGGATTTCAACATGTTATTGGCGAAACGCTATTTTGAACGATTTTACGAAGAGTCTACATTTCGAAATAATTTACAACAAAAAAACGTAGATATAACGCGCCCCCACCTCCCCACACCTCTGCTCCCTCCTCCACACACACACACTCCATTTTCTAAGGCATTTTCAATGTTTTTCTGAAAAGTTGCAGTCCGGCGCCAGCAGTGCCTATAAGCCACTGACACACTCATCCTGTACATATTAAGGACCGTAGCTACACCGAGGCACGGTTAAATTTTGGAAATGTACTTACGTTACATGAAAACAACTTAGAGATTAGATCATGGCGGGGATTTATTTATTTACACTGTCCTGTTTTAATGGGATGACAGTAGGGTAAGTGTGAGGTTTGGTGCACCCTAGAACCGGTTTAAACCCCCAGTGGCCTACTTTGCCACTGACCGTTCCAAGGCGGTAGCCCTATTGTCAACCCTTTTGTGTTTGTGATGTCGTTTGCATTTTTTATTACTTTTGCCTTTTTGTTTGTCTGTTTGCGTGTTTGTTTTTGTGTTTTGTGGTTGACTGTCGTCCTTGAATGCTGCTTTCCCTGTCCGATATTTTTATCCTTTTTTTCAATACCGATACATTATCAATCGTTGACAAAATGTGTTATGCTTCTAAAAATGAAAAATTGTCCTGGAAATTCAACAAAATTCAGGAAATCAAAACAAAAATATGCTGTGGAGAGCAAAGTGTATGCCACCTGACTCCACAAAACAAGAGGCCCAAGAGGGCCTGTAGACGCTATACTGGCTAAAATGGCTCTTATATCGTGGGTTATCCTCATAAAATTCCCATCAGTACTTCTTTTTTTTAACTTGTCCAATATTTCATTGATGTGCAGTGATTTGCACAACTAGACATCATACCGAAATTTCCTGCAAAATTTCGTAGAAATCCAACAAGCCGTTTAGGAGGAGAAGCGCCGACAAGAAATTTAAAGTAAAAATGTTAAAGGGCAATAACTCCGTCAAGAATCAGCGAACTGGAGCAAAAGCGTGATATGCACAACTAGACATCTTACCGATGCTTCCTGCTAACTTTCTTCAAATCCATCACGGCGTTAAAATTTATATATGTTTATATATAGGGAGAAATGTTTGTGAACTACCAAGGACAGACAACCTTCGGACGAATTATGGCAGGGCGTTTAGCTATGACGAGATACACAGAAATCAAGCGTATGAATTCACTCCTTAATAAAGGTAGTTGTAACACACGTTGATGAACTGTATCTCTACATCATAACACACTCGTCTGGAGGCACAATTAACATATAGACGCATACATACATACAATTATAGCTCATATGAGTGGGCCACATTTAAGCGTTCAACCACACACAGGTATATTGAGACAGTGACAATGAAAGGTGCCGGATCTTGGGGATACTGTGAATTCAGTAAATATAATAAAGGGAGAGAATTTGAACTCACTACGGCAACTTTCGAAATTGGGATCTCGTAAGAGATTCACGTTCACAAGGCAGAATGATATATAGGGAGAAATATTTATGAACTACCAAGGACAGACAACCTTCGGACCGGATATATACAATAAATGAAGAAAACAAATGACAAAATACAAAACATTTTTTTAGTAAGAATCAAGCAATAAATGAAGGTACTAGAGTGTTCACAATGCAGAACAGGGCATATTTTAGCAAAGACAAGGGCCATAACTCCGGAATTAATGGTCCGATCTTGCTGTTTTTCGAACTCGTCCAATATTTCAATGCTATTAACAATCTATGGTAAAGATCATATAGTCAATGAAGGTGCTGGAGTGTTCACAAGGCAGAAAATCGCATTTTTCAGAAAAAATAAGTCCATAGCTATTGTGTTGCTTATCCGATCTGGCTGGTTTTTGATCTTGTCTGAGCTTTCATTGATATTAACAATCTATGCAAGTTTGGTAAAGATCAAATAATAAATGAAGTTGCTAGAGTGTTCACACGGCAGAAAATGGCATTTTTCGGAACAAACAAGGGCCATAACTCTGGTATTATATACGCAATTTAGCTGGTTTTCGAACTTGTCCAAGTTTTCATTGATATTAACAATCTATGCAAATTTGGTAAAGAAAAAATAATAAATTAAGGTGCTAGAGTGTTCACAATGCAGAAAACGGCATTTTTCAGCAAAAAACAAGGGCCATAACTCTGGTGTTACGGATTCGATTTGGCTGTTTTTTGAACTTGTCCGAACTTTTATTGATATTAACAATCTGTGCAAGTTTGGTAAAGATCAAATAATACGTGAAGGTGCTAGAGTGTTCACAAGGCAGAAAATGGCATTTTTCAGAAGAAACAAGAGCCATAACTCTGGTGTTAATGACCCAATTTAGTTGGTTTTCGAACTTGTCCGAGCTTTCATTATTAATAACAATCTGTGAGAGCTTGGTAAAGATCAAATAATAAATGAAGATGCTAGAGTGTTCACAAGGGTTAATATGGCATTTTTCACCAAAAGAATGGCCATAACTCCGGCGAAATTAATCCGATCTGGCTGGTTTTCGAAATTGTCCGAGCTTTAAATGATATAAAGACACTGGCAAAGTTTCATAAAGTTCCAATTAATAATGAAGGCCCTAGAATGTTCATAAGGCAAACGTTAACGGCCGACGACGGACGACGGATATTATTATATAATATATTCACCAATTCTTTCTTTATATTGGTCCACGACTTCCTTTTATGCACCTATTGCATTTTACAATCCATTGGTCCAATTCAGTTGCCATACCTGGCCAGACGAATATTTCTGTTAGCAGCGATAGCGTTCTGTCCCGTCCGGAGTGACCGATGTCATCGTGCAATCCCTGAAGTACCTTGTTTATATAACCCTTCGGCAAAACCAGTTGGTTGAAATCTCCATTTCCCTTATTTACTTCTCTATACAGTAGACCTCTTATCATCTTTAAACTATGAACGTTTTGTCTCATGCTAAAGTCTTCTCTAGTACAAAACTGATTCCGTTCTGTTAAATATTTTTCTATTACCGCTTTCCTCCATCTTCCTATCAACCTATCCTCTATCCTCTCTCTGCATCTGTCTTATATTTCTCAATTCTCCTCTCTCTGGTATTCGTCGTTATCCGAGCTTTCATTGATATAAAGACACTGGCCAAGTTTCGTAAAGATCCAAATAATAATGAAGGCCCTAGAGTGTTCACAAGGCAAACGTTAACGGACGGACGACGGACAACTCGTCATCCCATAAGCTCTTATGGGATCGGCCAGTAGAGCTAACTATAAAACACCATCTGTTCAGATTCTCTCACTGTAAGTCACTAGGTGTCCATCATATTGTAGATATGGAAGAAATACTCTGAAATGAATAGTAAAGCTAAGTGATCACTTAACAAATACATATATATATATCATCAAGTACAAGCATTTATAACAAAGAATGCATTACATATGTGTTTACTTATGCAGATTATATAATGCAGATTATATAAACGTCTTTGTGTCTAGTGACATGCTGTAGATAATAGTTATAAAAGAACAATACATAAAAATAGCTGTGCATATAAATTGATGCAACACACCTCACCAGATACAGATTTATACAATGACTTACCAATTTATGGAACTAAGTGTCATTCTCTCAGCAAGTCCTCCACAGCCACACAGTGTAGTTAATCAACTCTGCAAGTTAATAACATTGTTAAGTAGTGTGCAAAAATTTGACAGGGCTGTGGCTATTTAAAGCATATATTAAATATATATGTGTTAAATAATATACTGCCACCTTGAATTATACTGTGTAATTACAGACTGTCTTAGTTTTCCCACAAGCAGACGGCGCGTACCCCATCCCGCCCCCACTCTACTCCCCCTCCCCCCCCACCCCCCACGACCCTTCCTACCTGTTTCTCTACTACCACCCTTAAATATGTTTTCAATGACATATTGTAAACTGTTCTACTTGGTTTTCAATGTTAAAAAAACAAATATATATAGGTCTTGGACTCTTTAATAAAAACAACTATAGACCTCGCTTAAAGCCTTCTGCGACGACTCTCGCATAAAAATGCAACGTGATCGTTGAAAGAAAACCGTTTAACAATACTCACCGGTACGAAGAACTTCCAGGAGTAATCACAGATGCTGCAATCGAGTTCTTTCACAAACGGTTATTTGTTTATCGTTGCGATTCACCATGTTGAAAATAAGTCACCCGGATGTTGATTTTGTAATAAGCGCTCGTATTGGTCCAGTCGCTTTCCCGGTCGCTTGTACCCAGCTTCATATCGTATGTCCGTAGAAAGCAGAGAAAAATCTTCCCGCACACATGTCAAACATTTCTTTCTTAAATGAAAAGCAACGTGTTGCTGTAGATCTCGTCCATCAGGGACATAACCTCCTAGCAGTCCTACGTTGTCCAGAAAATCGGCGATAATTGCAGGAGCAAGAAAATAAATGTTGCATTAACATGCACAACTGGAATTTCCTGTCTGGTTTATCCTGTATCACTCGGGGCTACAACAATTCATCGATGGTCAGGGATAGGCGACGGCAGATACAGCCCGTCTGAAATTGTAAAAGTTATTACAAATAATGTAAAATATCAGCAGGTAGTTAAAAATATAATGCAGACTGAAGTGCTTATAATTGATGAATGTTCCATGTTGAGTTGGAGGCTTTTTGACATGTTAGAAGCTGTGTGTTCTATTAAAAAACCCAGCCTGCTTTTTGGTGGGATGCAATTAGTACTTTGTGGTGACTTTCGTCAACTTGCCCCTGTTCCAAATGCATTATACTCTGAAGAAGGTGCACACTACTTTGAAAGCCCATTGTTTTGTAAAGTATGATAAAGTCATTTTAACAGAGGTTATCAGACAACAGGAAGAACTCTTAATTAAATCAATCCAAGAGGTAGGTAACTCAAGGCTCTCCATCTCCAGAGACAATAACATATATTGAAAGCTTGTCGAGACCATTGCCTGAAGACGACAACTTAAAACTTTTCGCAACCAATGATTTAGTTGACGACATAAATCGTGATAGTGTTCTAGACTTTCCAGGTCTATTATTTCAATTGAAATCGAAGGACTCTGGTGACAGAAAAAGACTCAATGGAATATTAGCTCCACTTGTACTGTGGCTGAAGATAGGATGTCCAGTGATCCTTTTACGCAATTTAACAGATACATTTGTAAACGGCTACATAGGAACAGTGCACGATCTGACTGAAAGTGGGTCTGTCATAGTGGAATTCCCATCAATTGGAACAGTGCCCATAGAAAAGTTTTCCTTCACAGGTAAATGCAATCGAATTTTAATATAAATTTAACTTCTAGTTGCAGTTAACATGATAGGTGATTAATAAAACCAAGCTTTTAATTTTAATATTTCATAAAAAATTGATATTGCCACACCCCCATTTAACAAACAACTGAACTAAGATTATAATAAAGCATTATTCAAAAGGCTGTATTTGTGCCCCTCATCATTAGAGGTTAGAATCCAAATGGGGCCCAGATTTAAGTAGGTGGTCTGCATCCGTGGTGGAAATTGACCTGAATATATAGCTGAAAATGATGTTAACACCATTCAGCCAATCATATAGATCTGCCAATGCAGAGTGTAATAATTTGTTTTTGATTTATGAGTTATTACTGTAACACATTATTAATATCCATTCTTCAAGTTTTCAATTTTCTATTTAAACAGTGTATGATCCAAAAAGCAATAGAGACATTGCTTTCCGAGAGCAGTATCCGTTAAAATTGGCTTTTGGAATGACAATACACAAGTCACAGGGAATGACACTGGATCGGTATGTTTTGTAGTTTTGTATACATATTGGTATTAAATTATTTACAATTAATGATATTAAAACAACTCCTCAAAATATAAATAGTTAAATACTGTCATCGAAAATACTGCTTAAAATTGATAATTAAACACAGTTTTTATAAAAAATATAGATTATTTAACTGCTGGGATCGATTATCAGGAAATCCTTAACGAGTGGTAGACGTGTGGTTTTTTTCAAGAACGAGCGCACGCGAAAGTACAGCAGTTAAATAATATATTTATTATATTTTAAATTACGTTTTTGCAAATAAATATTCGCTTTATTGAACGTTATCGGCGGATGACGTCGACGTCAGCAACACTTTGTTGACGTGACGACTCAACGTCTCAACGTTAGTTATTATTGTGTTCTAAGTTAGCAACGTTAGTTATTATTGTGTTCTGAGTTAGTTATTAATATTTAGCGATTATGAATATTCTTGCACTGAGAAATCCCGATCTTTCACGCATAGAAATGTAATCAAAAAAAATATTCTGAGAGCATCCTCGGTAGCTCAGTGGTTAAGGCGTTGGCTTTAGAGCTACATACTTCTGCCCTGCTTTCAGGGTTAGCTTTCTGTCTCATCTCCCCCTATTGCTGTCCCGACATAACGTAATATGATATATTAATGGAACACACACCACTTTTCATTTATTATTACAGAGTAGAGGTTGATTGTCGGGACATCTTTAAGCCTGGACAACTTGGGGTGGCCATGGGCAGAGTCCGGACTTCTGATGGTCTACGAGTGAAGAATTTTTCCACAAGAGCTTGTATACAGCAGCCAATGAAAGTACAGACCGCCATGGAAGAAAATAGCACGGAGCTACTGGAGGACATTAGTTGCTGTAGAAGACAAAACAGGTGTGAACACTTACCTAAGACTTATTTCTTTCCCTCAACTTTACGTTTTTTGATTTGTTGGTTCAGTCCATAGGCATTGGCTTTAGTTGAAACTATGTTCTGCCCAAGTATGATGCTGTTCAAGGTCCTTTTATATTGCAAAGTATTCGGATTAGCATTGGCACCATTATAAGTTGCCCTTTGCTGATTGAATGAGTTTTCAAGTGCCGGTGTAATGTAAACAGTACTATTGTGTTTCAACACTATATTGCACATTTCAACGAAACCAATCACGCACGAGTGAATGTCCTCGTGACACTGATATGACATTAACTTTTTCCCTTTTCTTTCTTTGGTATCTCGTTACTGTTTGCGACATAGCGTTCCCAGTCTGCAAAAAACACTGGCTTACTGATTTAAGCTCCATTAACCTTTCGTCTTCCTTCACTCGAATGGGCCTCATGTCTCTGACCTTTTTCACCTAATGAGACTGTAGCATTAAATGCAAAATTTGTGCATTTAAGCACGTCTTCGGCCAGGTGATTCCTCATTTTAGATTGGTTTGATAAAAATAAATGCTCATTTGTAAGTCTTTGATGTAGTTGCAGACCATTTTGTTTGTCCCATTTATAGCAGTCAACAAACATTTGCCACTGAACGGTATATGTAGACGACAATGTCAGAATCCTTGGGCAATTCTTTGTTATGCCACTCTTTAATACATTGTTCCTTATCTTTTTTTATAACGTCATAAAAACCAATTCTCCTATACTGCATGGCGAAGGGCACTTAAATGTTGATGCCTGATCACCTATGTTATACTTCATGAAGGTGCGATTTGATTGTGCACCATCCATGCAGGTATAAACAACTTTAAAACCATACATTTGGAGGCGATCTGCAGCTTGCCAAAAATTGAGTACAGTTCTGTTGCTTGCACACCATCTATGATAAAATGTGCAAAAGGTAACCTGAATCCAGTAACACCTAAAGAAAACAGCTGCAAAGCATGAGTTCCTATTTATTTTTCATTTCTGCCTGTTCTTATTGTATGGCAACTATTCCCCACCTCTCCAACATCTAAAATTCAGGACAACTCAACAAGATCTCCACTTTTACATATCTGTAAATCTGCTTGAATGGACATTTCGTCCATGATGATTCCTCCAACCCAGCCCTCTTCTGGAATTTTTTTTCTGGAAGCTTCTTCATGCATCCATTCTAGATCATTGTCGTCAAAACCAACTTCGTGCTTCACTTTGTTTTTATAATATACCAAGGTTGATGGACATGGCAGAATTATGAAATTGGTTTTTCGAAAGGCCTTGTATGCTTGCGGACTACTAGAGTACAACTGCAGGCAAGCATTTAGTATGTTTGCAGTCCCTCTGGGGTCTCTGTTTACATTTTTGGCCTGACTGGGTAATAGTTTTACCATTTCATCCGATGCACCAGGTATTAATCTTTTAATTTCATCCTTTGTGACTCTTGATTGTGATTAACCGGTAGTTTGTTCATTGTTTTCACTTCCAAAGTCTTTTGAGCGTTCATTTTCTTTGTCACTTTTTGACACGCCAAGTGTCATTTTTTGGCACTTCTTACAAACATTGTGATTGCTATTAATGGCTACATTTTTATTGCAAACTACAGATCTAATACGTCTCTGCTCTTTCTCTGTTGTGCTCATGTGCTTCCATCTGTCAATCACATGTTAGCGTGTAACTACGACAGATGTCGTGACACGGTGACCTTCACAAAGAATCAAGCGACTCACAATGTCACATACGGTTAACACACTCTCTTTGGTCCTTTCAAATTTATCATTGATATGTAGACATGACACATCAACATCTGTATATCTAATATTAAATGTCCATTTCCCTTGGCTGAAAAATGTCAACTTTTTTATAACTGTGTTACCACTGGCTGCAATTTGGCAAGGACAGTTACAAATGAGGTAAGAGTCTGTAACCTCTTTTAATGCGAAATTTGGCGGAAGGATGTTACATATCTTTTGTGCTTAAATTGGCCTCCAAGTTACAGTCAGATGGTTTCAGGGCTATCCCTTTATAAAATGTCTGTTGTTGTTGCATTTTTTTTTCCGAAGCTTAGTCACACCAGGAAAAAGCCGTGAAATATGTTCATTCTAACTCTTAAGACAAATCTAGATTCTGTACCCTACCTATTATTAACCGTCAATTTATTAATATATAATAAGGCATCATCACTGTATAGCCTTAGCAACATTTGTTTTTTTGATAAATGAAGAAAATGTTCATTATCTATGCATTGCCTCTAACTCACACCAAACTTATATTAAAAAAGAAGAAGACATAAACTAGTTTCTGTTACTGTTATTTCATATTGTTTTTTTAAACAAATTAAGTATCAATATGATTAGGAAAAGAAAATAATTGGTTATTAAAGTAACACAAACATTTATTTTACCATTTCTGTTTGCGAATCTCGATTTTAGAAAAGTTGCAGAAAATCTTGGCTTGTGCATTGCATGATAACATTTTATGTGGTAAAAAATGTGGGGACATTATGAAAAATAGGGGGCCATGTAAATAATATGAATCGACTACGGTGTATCCAATGAATATCCGAAGGCATAATATTTGTAATAGATGTCAAATTCTACCAGTAAGATACTTTGTAAAAGGTGTAATAGTATATCATACAAAACACCTCCTATGCAAAGAAACATTTACAGCAGAAAACCCGTGCAATTTATTTCAGTGCGATTTGTGAGAAATATAACTAGATTTCATGACTTGCGTTTCATCTGCTTCGAAATGGGCATCTCATAAAGTTGGTTAATACAATCACTATCGTCACTGTAGAGGTTACTGCAGTATTGATTCGAATATATTCAATATGTTATACTGTCTTCCGATGTTAAATACTTTTTTTTCCTCAAGCCGTCCAAGTACATTCCATTGGCACATATATGTATACCTATTATGCCAAATACTACCAGTAAGATACTCTGTAAAAGTTGTTATACCACAATAGCCTAAATACACACTATGTATGATACCCGTGCATTATCTCCCCGTACACGTGCACAACTCATGCTCTATTATATACTAATACCGAGCAGAGCTCGGCCGGCGCAGCCGGCCGACGATGATCGGCTAATGGTAACACATGTGCAAATGTTGAAATCGTACCTGGCTGGGCAAAAAAACCGTGTCGCACCGGAAGCGCCGCCATTGATGGAATTGTGTTCGGCAATTTCGGATTTTTTCCTCAAAACATCAGGGGATAAGTCTGTTTCACTTGGACGATTGTCTCTTTTCGTAGTTTGGAGTATTCGTACTAGTTCGGCTAATCCCGTCACAAGTAGTTACGAATGAAGCGATATTCATTAAAAGAATGCTTATCATTAGAAGTGTTTTATTATTTGTTATTGGTTGTCAAAATTAAACTAATTCAAAATTTCAAAATTCAAAATTTCAAAAAATTTAAATTTCAAAAATTTCAAAAAATTTAAAATTTCAAAAACCAAAAATTTCAAAATTCAAAAATTCAAAAATTTAAATTTCAAAAATTTCAAAAATTCTAAATTCAAACTTTCAAAATTCAAAAATTCAAAAATTTCAAAAATTTCAAAAATTCAAAAATTTCAAAATTCAAAAATTCAAAAATTTCAAAAATTCAAAAATTCACAAATTCCAAATTTTGAAATTTTCAAAAATTTCAAAATTCCAAAATTTAAAAATTCCAAATTTTCAAATTTTCAAATTTTCAAAATTCAAAATTTCACAATTTCAAAAATTCAAAATTCCATAATTTAAAAATTCAATATTTTCAATGTGTTGTATTTATCGACCTGAGAAAAGTGATACCGACCGAGGCGATATCAGGTCGATACATAGAGTTTAATAACCAGTGTTTTTGAGAAACGGGAAATATCTCCCGAGGTAGAGAAATGGCCCCGATATAAGAACGAGTGCAAACATAATTCAGAAAATTATATTAGTACACCATATACTGAACCAAATAAGGACTCAAATTCCAACTCTAATATAACCAATGACATCCAATCTTTATGTAGGAAACTAGGAATCAAAACCTCTTGAAAACGAAACACAGTCAGAATCAAAGAAAAGGGAAATGCGAAATAAACGGGAAAAGGGTATATTATCAAAACATATCAAATAAATGACATCCCAAAAGCTGCACCATTACAGAAAGATGAAATATTCAACCTAGCTATGGATGCTATACTTGCCTTTGAAATAGAACAGATGTCGTACGTTTTTTCTAAATGCGAAATATGTCTTGAAAGAAGAACTGAATTGAAAATGATCAATGACACTGTTTGTAGTAGCTGCCAAAAAGATATGTCTGATACAAAATATTTCTCTCTGGAAAACAATATAAACCCAGGAAAGGTGCCTCTTGAGTTGAAAGAGTAAAAATAAGATAATTTTCAAAATTTGGTTTTAAAAAAAATCACACCGTAAATACCTTAACTTTTACAATAAACTTGGTTAAACATCTATGATAAAGACGAAGCGTCTCCGTGGTCGAATGGTTAACGACGTTGCATTCTAAACCTTCACCTCTCATCGCTGCGGGTTCGAATTCCACTGGGAGCTCGATTTGTAAGTGAGGAAGTGTCGATTCTTACGGATGACGGGAAGTTTACAGTACTGGTTTTACCCAGGAAAAGTGGGTGGATGCCATGGATACGCGGCCCTAATGTCGTCACTTTTCCCGATATTTCACAACGCGCACGGTCTCACAAGACTACCGCGGTAATAGCTCTACTTTTAAACGATATAGACACCTTTCATACACATCAAAATAGCAAAAATAGGCTTGTGAGATGATGTTTTTATACCGAGATGAGCCTATTTTTAGCATAGGTGAACGGCTGACGACTTTAAGATCACCAGGTCCAAAAGTCGTCAAGGGTGTGTTCCTAAGCTCGTCACTATGTTCCTAAGGTCGTCAGTTCTTGCAGGTTGTAAAAAAAACACCATACTGCATACTGTAACATTTAATTTTAATTATCAAATATCAATACCATCAAACGTGTACGTTCCATTTTGGTTAAATAGTATTTCGGAAGAAATTCAGAGTGAATTTTCCTTTAATAAAGTTGAATGGCAACCCTTTTTGTAGTATTATCAATTAACAAATTTGACTCTTAAACATCATATGAACAGTTCTTGATAGTTTCGATATTGCAATGTGTGAATTGTAAATATCTATTGTTGGGTATTGATTTCAATTTAAATAAACATAAACATGTTCATGAAGCAAAATATGGCCGGAGAACTTTAATATCTGCAGCCAAGATTTCTAAATTTGCGCGTTCTGCTTCCCATTTAGTTATAGTCTCAATCACCGCACGTGCAACGCCTGTCTACTTTAGCACGAAGTTACGTATAATTAAATGGAAATCATATAATGTGTGGTGGTCAAAGTACCACTCATGAAGGAATATAAGAATCTTGCATGTGTATCCGATGAAGATACGGAAGTCCAGCCCGAGGTATAAGTGTTTTTATCGGAATCGAGTCTCTGCCGAGGTTCCAATTAAAACACTTATACCTAGGGTTGAAATTCCCTATCTGAACCAAATACCCATGGTATTTTATTTTTCTTGCAAATCAGAGACATGCTGTGCGTTGACACCGCCATCTACTAACGTTTTGCATGTTTTCCTGCATACCGGATGTTGGTGTGCGTGACTTTGATCTCTACCCATAAAGATAAGACTTTCCATCCCCCATGTAAAACGTGGATAGCCTTATCCGCTATGCAAGAATAATCTTTCCAAACTCATGACAGCAAGATACCTCGTACGACCATGTTTGTCATACATTCCCATATTTCTTCGTTTCTCAATGTAATATGTAAACGTTACATATCTATAATTAAATAGAAACCCAGATATAAAATCTGAATGACAATGTTAATAATATACCAAGATCCTCAAGAGTGAGTGTTATAAATGGACAAGACTTGACTTGTAAGAAATTCATTACGAAATAAGTATATCATGTTTTCAAAGTAATAATTTCTTAACCACAAACAGCAGATCAAAAACTAAATACAACATATTTATAAACAACATTATATACATGGTTTGGTAATATTCGACTAATTACCGTCTTAATTCATCCTACACTGCATGTTCGCACTTATGGACCATTGATGAGTCATATTTTTTTTATATAAATGTTAGAGTGTAACATTTATGTTTGTTTTAATGTAATCTATTTTGACGATTTTGAAGTATTGAGTTAAATTGTGTCAGTAATTGAAATGTAAAGTTTAAACAAATCTACATGTGAAAAAGTAATTTAATTAACAATTAAAGCAGTTTGAATAATATTGTAGATCTAAAGACTTACTCATTATGTCGCAAAGAATATATTACTCTGTTGTCTATTAACTGTATATATGTATTTCAATTTAATATTTTATTATTGACATCTGCTTAATATGACATTTATTACGCATTTTAACAATTATCTAAATTATCACTTTACTTATTGTCAATGTATATGGTTTTGCATTTAGGTGTATTGCATAACTAAAAAAAAGTTAACCGTACAATGGATAGAGTTAAGCTAATTCCCTTGGAAACGAACATTTGGAAAGATAAACGCAAAATAAGGGAACCTTTACGAAATTCGTGAAACTGAAATGCAACGTTAACAACGACACACATAATTAGGATTAAAAACAGAAATGGAACATAATAACATAACGATAAATCTTTTATTATAACATAAATATTGGCATCCATGGAAGGATACTATCTGAGATTTATTTTTTTGATAGCTCTTTCCTGTTTTAGTTTTTCCTTCTCTGCTTTGATTTTCTCTCTAATTTCTTTCTTATTTTTAATCTCTTCTTTCCGTTTACAATCTGCAATAAAAATAAACAGGTGAGACAGGTAATATGTATTTTAAGAATTATTTTCATTGAACCTAAAGTCGTCACCCCGGCCCTAATCTCGTCAGTCTGTTTTTCTTCTACTAATTACTATATTATGCAAGATTGGGGTAAAAGGGAAGTAACTGTTGGTAGTTCAATCATTCTAGAAGCTTATACGTGGGTTTTGTTAGCATAAAGCATCTGATGTACGCATATTTACATTTCGCCGGATCACCATGAAAAAAACAAAAGCTCTCGCCCATGAAAGCATATTCCATAAAATTCAATGGTTGTTTTCAACATCTTATCGAAGCTAATGGTGAGAAATACGGAAGGAAGTAAACAATTATGCAAGAAAATGAAATTCTTACCTTTTAAAATTAACCCGCCTTGTGACGTTTATATCACGTGACAAAGCGAAAATCGCTCCGAATGAAAACTGACGACTTTAGGATCGTGACGGTTATAGGGCCGCGTACATATAACCTTACATGTGTTGAAAATGACGTAAAACACCATACAAACAAACAAACTATGATAAAGATCGAGTTTGAGTTTACCAACTACCACAATTTAGAGGTGTGTCAAATGCCTAGGCCATTGCTTGGTCAGCTGATTTTGATGATCTAAATTATGAATAGTCAATTAATTTACTCATATGTTGATTGACAAGAAACATAAGATAGGTTAGTATTTTAACACAACAATATAGAATAATTATTAAGAGTAAAATATTTGGTTTACAAGTATAATTTTACATGCGATCCGATATATCATATAAGTATACATTTTAAGAGCTCTGCTCGGTCTTAGGCAGTGCCTAAAATTCATATTAGTATATCATACAAAACACCTTCTACACAAAGATACATTACGGTAATTAAAAAATATCAAGTTAACCCTTTATCCAAAAACAAAGAAGAGACATTTCGCATGTTTTCTCCTTTCTCCGCTTCTAATTTGGCATCTATGCATTTGTTCTCTCAATTACAATCCGTCTATTTGTATACAATGTTTTTAACACTTCCTTTCTTGCGATTTTATTCGCGTTAAATATCTAGTTTCTCCGTGGCGGCCTTGTTTGCTTAAGTTTGTCTTGATCATCTTCGACGCTTGAGTTTCAATACAAAAACATACAAGTCTTAATAAGCAAGCGTCGTAGGCTGCGGATCATAAGACTAGTTCGTCACGGGATGTTTCGTGCCAATACATTTTTGGGGTGGTTTGTGCCTATTCTCGGGATGTTTCGTGCCACAAATTAAAATAATTATAATACAATTTGATTAGGCAAAAAAAAAAAAACCTGTTTTTCCGGTGGCCCGACCGACCCTATTTTTAAGGGGCCACCCTAAAACTTTTTATGAAAAAAATAAAATAATAAATTTGTTCTGAACAATGATTTATCGAGGTAACCAGACATCACAGAGAAGCTTTCAGTAGTATCATTTTACTTGTTTGGGGTTTATGAGATAAATACATGTAGAATCTCACAATATCTTGCTCAAAAAAATAAAAAAATAAAATAAAAAATACCGACCTACTCAATTTTTTAAGAGCATGCAATAGGAAACACACCTATTTTTTTGTTGGCCTTATATAACTTTACCATATCAATAAAGATTGAATAATATCCAATAGACATTTTAGAAAATAATTGGTAAATGCTCTATATTATTTACATTTTCAGAAGGGCATTGTGGGTAGAAAAAATTCAATGCTAACCACTTTATAAAAATAAATCATAAATTTCTCATGTAAGACAAATATAAATCAGTAGTGTATATTAATATAAATTATACTAGACCTTGTGCTTTATATATGTTTATTTTGTGTTAATTGTTATTATAATTATTAATCAAATAAATAAGTATTGTTCGACATGTGTCAGGGTAGAATACAACCACTGCAAATCCCGCTAGAGGCAGAGGGGTAGGACACGCCGCCCCCGCCTCCCCATCCCCCACGCCCTTAACCACACACCCCTCCTGTTCATTTTGTCATTTTGTTATCATGCTCATTCAAGGTTTTCTTCATGACACCGCATATGCAAATGTGAAAACGTGGCTCCATCATAAATTGAGTATCTACAATAGAAATTTCTACAGGTTAGAAGGTTCTAGGCCCATTCTTCGTATTTAAGGCTTAAAAGAAAAAAGTGTTTGTTTCCGCTAACCCGACCGACCCTATTATTTAGCCGCCGACCCTAATTTTTTTATTGCAAAAAAAAAAATTAAATAAAAGAAAAGAAAAAATTAAAAAATTAAAAAAGTAAATAGTAATTTGAACCCATGAACCAAGGTTTCTTATGGAGAGAAAAAAATGCCTCCAGTTAGATTTTAACCCACGACCCCTGGCGTTTCCAGTGTACATTACCAAATATCGAAAAAGGGCCATTTAATACCTTCCCCAGTATTTTTTATCATATTAAAATTGTTTTTTCATTGACAAAAATAAGGTCATTAATAATAAAAAAAATAAAAAAAAATAAAAAATTGTCTACCTACCTACCCTATTTTTTTGAAGCCGTTACCGGAAACAACTTTTTTTTTGCCTAATTTAGATGTTAATGGAGGATGAGCCTGGCATGTTGGTGCGCCGTAAAACCCCAATTCAATTCAAGTCAATTACACTTGGGTCACTCAACTCGGCCCCTTTTAAAGTTTGATTTGTGAAAAAACTAGGTATGACAAAGTACAGTAAGGAAATTCAACATTAACTTTTTTTTATTCTCTAAGATGTTTGAAGGATTATAAACCAACTTATTCATATATATAGTTTTGTTGTTTTTAATCAATATAGGGTCAGAGTTAAAACAACCCCTGCAGGGATTTTTAAATAACTTGGCACAAGTGATCACCATAACAAGACGATATGTCACGTGCAAAACCCAGGTCTTCAAGGTCAAAGTCACACTTGCAGGTCAAAAGTCAAATTGTGTCCGGTCAATAACTCTGGCATTCATAAACGGATTTTCAAATAACTTGGAGGCTGGCTTAATAGAGGGAGGAGGCGACTGTAATACACTGTAGAACCTATTTATATCACTTATGCACTCAGCTTAAGGTGACAAGGGCGGATCCAGCGCCCACACATCCAACCCCCACTCCCAATTCATGGAAAAGTATATTTACGCCCCCTAAAAAGGCCTATGCTAAGAAATGGCAAAAAACTTCTCTTTTTTTTGCTTTTGCTTGTCAACCCATTTTTGTAAAAGTACGTGAAATCGCGCATCTGTACCTGGGTGAGGTCTCCAGATATGGATCTTTATTATAAATCAGCATAATTCTAATATCTAACTGCTAAGAAAAGCATTGTACTATTACTGCATGTTTTTTTTTACTGTTTTTAAAAAAAAAAAAATAGCAGGTTTATTTTCATCTTCAGATCCACCCAAGTTTGTGCAGCAGAAGTAAGCACCCACAACATTTCCATTTGTGACCCTGATCCTGACATGGAAATAGCTCCAGATTATGAAGAAGAATTTGATGATGAATTCAACAACATTATAGCATCCAAATCCCGCAAGATTTGGATTTGAATTCTATGTTTCAAAACATAATTGAAAAAAAAGTGTTGACACCAATTCAGGCTGAAACAAATGAAATTATCGGCAGGATTGATCATTTGAAATTTCATCATTTTGTCAAGATTTGGATTTGAATTCTATGCTTCAAAACATAATTGAAAAAAAAGTGTTGACACCAATTCAGGCTGACACAAATGAAATTATCGGCAGGATTGATCAATTGAAATTTCAACATTTCGTCAAAAAGGAATAGTCATCAGTTACTTATATAATTAACACTATTGGACCGTTACAGAAGAAGAACATTGGCAAATTCTTTCCAAGCATTCGTGAACATTTAAACAGCACAGAATATACAATGAATTGCTTGTTTTATTTAGTTGTGAAGAAAAATTCACAAATTTTCATAAACACATATATCAGTATTTCAACTGCAATTAGAAAGTACTTTCTGGGACAAAAAGCTCAGGAGATTGCAGCATCCAACAGGGTATTGTCTTTTAAATCTGTCACAACAGCATCAAGAGCTAGGATTAGATATGTAGGGGGCTAATATGATGCAAAAGTCAGGCAGAAGTACATGAACAAGAAAAAAACGCTGAGATATTCTCTAAAGGAGTCTGATAAGCAAGAGTATGAGGAAGTCAAGTGCGCTGTTGATATTTTGAACAGTTTGAAGGAAGAAGAATATGATGTTCTTGCCAGTACAGATGAACCCGATTCTTTAATAGACATTACAAGAAGACAACATGTGAAGAGGGGCTCAGACATATCTCTGACACCATGTTTCATTTTTTGTGCAGTTGACCGAAAAATGTCTGGCATTATTAATTTATGAAAATTCCAATCGTGAGGGTTCAGAGATGTTTCAATACTGCCGGAACGAAATAATGTCCTCCAGTAATTTGTTCGAAACATTTGCAAAAGTGAACATGTCTAAGAAAAGTGAAACAAGTTCTACTCAAAACAGTGTCCAATTAATTTTGAATGAAATGACTTTGCAAGTGTCTCAGTTGGTGAAGATTTACGACAGTATGATAAAAACAATTTCTTTTAGTAATGTTTAATCAGTTTCGGAAAGACTATTAGAAAGTTTCCAAATTCAGAAAACAATGGCTCACAGGAAACCAGTTAGAGTTTCCAGTTCTAAGAAGAATTTGAAAACTACATTGCCAGACTCAAAATCAGCCACATCATCAAAATCTACAAAGTTAATGAAAGGTGCCAGTGTAACTACAGAGGAAAGTCAACCAAGTGTTCCAAATATCACCACAGAATCTAATCTGAGTTAGTTTCTGCCAGATAAACGGAGCCCAGTACATCCTCTGAGCCTGGTCCTAGTACGCCCTCAGAAGCTGAACGAGAAGTGGACATTTCTGCGGGAAAACAATATTCCTCTGCGGAAGAAAATAACGAGGAAGATTGTGTAATTAATTGCAAAAAATGTGATACTGTTGAAAAAGGCCAGGAATGGATTATGTGTGATGGAGGTTCTGCCTGGCTTCATAGAAAGTGTGCAGGACTGCGACACCATATGAAGTGGAAAAAAATTCAGAGAAAAGGAGCGAAGTTCTATTGCACTGAATGCAAATAATTCTCCTTTATGAGTAAGGTAATTATGATGGCCTAGGGGTGTGTTTCAGGTTGAGATTCGTGGGGAGGTGACTGTCACATTTATCATGCCACTACGTGTCATGATTTGAATAAAACTAGAAAGAGCACTTCATTCATCAGTATCCATAAATAAAACTTGCATTGAAGAACACGTGTATTCAAATATTTGTAGGAATGTACTTATATCTAATTCAAAATATTAAAGGGACACACGGTAATCTTCAAGCATTTATATCCAGTATCATTTTTACTTTTACCCTGGTTATATTTAAATCAATAAAATTTTAAGTATTCACTATTTCGTCTTATTATACTATCAGTTTTAATATATAACTGGTGCAATAATATCAAAAATTAATAATATGCAAAAACAAATGGCTTAATACAATTCTTATAATTAACATTAATGATTGAACAAATGCAATTTATGTAGAAAAACTAGTTTTTAAAAAATCAAGATTGCCATGTGTCCTTTAAGGGTGGCCACTGCTGAGGTTTTGGATTTTTGACTTCCGGAAATTTACATTTGTTATATTTCAAAAATTATAATAAAACTGGAAAAAATAATTATACAGTAACAAACTTATGCCCAATAGAGATATTTTAGTGCAAACAAAATGAACATTTTTGAGATTTTTTTTTTACCTCACATTTTGTGCCCAAAATTGATACTTTTTAACATAAGCCAAAATGGGGTTACGGGTACAAAAGATGGTATTTCTTAAAAACTGTTTAAGATATTCTCTTAATTTAAACTTTATTACAAAGACATTTGTTAGGATATACAGAGACAGGAATAAAAAGTATTTTCCTATTATTTGTTACAGACCTATGCCGTTATATGTCAGAGCTCGTCGAAATCTAAAAAAGCTTATTTTTTTCTCAGTTTTTATTGAATATCTTTCTTATATGCACACCGACCCCCGATTTTGATTTTTTCATTCTAAAACTCAGGTCTTGTATATATTGTAGACAAAATATCTCAAAAAGTTTACTATTCCTTTATCATGAAAAATTGATTGATCACAAATTTAAAAATGCAATTTATAGTAAACTGGGTGGGGTAATGACAAGGGATGTAATAATGTTTCAGATGGTGATAAAAATACCACAACCCTTAATTTTTCGTCCTCAAGTATGAACTATTACATTAAAAAAGACGGAAAATCGATACGTGTTCTGCAAACCACACTACATACATACAAGTTGCCATACACAATTTTCAGCTGATTCAGAATTTAAAACCACACTGTGAGTGTATTACTAAAGATTAATTTTGCGAAAAAGTTAAATCACCGACGCATCATTTTTTTTTCGTGAAACTAACTAGCAATAGGTTAGTCTTGATAAAAAACAGGAAACTAAAAAATTCTTATGATACTTAAATTCAGCAGTGGACGCCCTTAAAGGGACCTATAGTAATTTTGAGATTTTTTCTCATGTCGTGTCCCGCTTGTTTTTGCATACATGTACATGTACAAAATGTGCATACATCCACAGTCATTACGGTAATTTTAATAAACAGAATTGTTCATAGCGAACTTATTATCACATATTACTATGTCTAAATTATATTTAAAACATTAGGTGGAATAAGAAGAAAACTGAAATCTCTAAATATTATTTAATTACAGGCAAGCAGTTTTAAAATCAAGATGATACTGGATAGATAAATAAATAAAGGTGCTAATTTTAAAGCTTTGATACACACTTCAAGATTGCCAAGTGTCCCTTTAAGGCATGGTTTAAAATACCCATCTGAAGTAAAACTTATAGACTAATATTAATAAAGGGAATGCTGTCAATAAATTGTACATTTCCACTACCTGTCTGAATACAATAGTCCACCAATTAAAGTCATTAAAAAACTGTTTGTTTGCTGTGCTCGGACCAAAAAAGAAAAGCTGTCTTTTTAGTGAGTGGGTCTGAGCACAATGAACCAACAACATAGGCTGCCAGCTCTTACCTAACCCATTTTCTACTACCCATTCACTTAATCCCCACCACCCCCTCCCCGCCACACTTCCACTAATTTTTTTGTATTATCTAAAACCCCTTAAAATGTATTCAATGACATACTGAAGACTGATACACTTGATTAAAAACCACACAAGAAATGTTTTACGATTATGAAGTATATCAGCTTGCAGTTTGATTTGTTTGTTTGTATGGTGTTTGACGTCATTTTCAACACATGTTTTAAGGTTATATATGACGGTAGATTTTTTTGTGGAGACAGACCACCCACTTTTTCCTGGGTAGAACCAGTACTATACATCCGAAAGAATCAACACTTCCTCACTTACAAGTCGAGCTCCCAGTGGGATTCGAACCCGCAGTGGTGAGATCTTTTAGATTGAAGATAAGTGTAGAGGGGATGTACAAGACGTATACACCACAATGGTCAGTGTTATTGGTGGGAATGTGAGCGGTAGCAGAGATGATCGGTAGATCAGTAAATAAGGGGCCTTGTGCCCTATGTGGTTGGCCATTTGGCTGATGCATGCCTGATTAAAACAGCATCTTGCATCTCATCTCCCCCTGAGGTTGAGACTGGAGGGTCAGCTCTTTTTCTTTTTTTTACCTTAATACATTTGAGAGCTAATCAGAACTGCATTTTGAAAATTATGAGAAAATAATCAAATTATCAATTGACGATCGTCATGATAAACTTCTGTAGAGAGAAATTCTACAGGATTTGCTGAAGTTTTTGATTGTACCGCCAATTTTACAACATGAATAGAATATAATAAATTACTGGTTTTCCTTGTTACCTGTATACTTACGATATGAAGCTGGGTACAAGCGACCGGAAAAGCGACTGGACCAATCCGAGCGCTTATTACAAAATCAACATCCGGGTGACTTATTTTCAACATGGTGAATCGCAACGATAAACAAATAACCGTTTGTAAAAGAACTCGATTGCAGCGTCTGTGATTACTCCTGGAAGTTCTTCGTACCGGTGAGTGTTGTTAAAAACGGTTTTCTTTCAACGATCACGTTGCATTTTTATGCGAGAGTCGTCGCAGATAGATATTTCCCTATACCGTACCATGTACATAGAAAATGCATTGTTTAGGTCATATCGTAGTCGACATGCTTTCAAACGTCTTTAACGTTTCGCTGATGCGATATAAAGTACACATTGAAGAAATCAGTGTTGTGACTATTTGTTATAATATGTACCTAATTGATTCGAATCGGAATGACGATGCTATGACCAAAAATACAAGCACAGCAAGGTTTTAAGCGAGGTCTATAGTTGTTTTTATTAAAGAGTCCAAGACCTTTATATGGTATATAGAGAGTATGTATTTAGTGTTTTTTTGTGTTTTTTTAACATTGAAAACCAAGTAGAACAGTTTATAGTATGTCATTGAATTTTTTTTTTAAGGGGGGGTAGTAGAGAAACAGGTGAGAAGTGGGTAGGAGAAAGTGTGTATGGGGGGGGGGGGGTGGGGGGGGGGTAGTAGAGGGGGTAGGGTGTGGGCGGAGTTGGGTACGCGCCGTCTGCCTGTGAGTTTCCCAAAATAGTCAAAACTGTAAACATTAAAGTTACCTCAACTCATAGACACATTAAAAAGAAAACAATTGCAAATGTGAAATAAACATACCTTCATGTGTCCTTTAAAGGAAATCATATATAAACTATGAGACACACCAAAAATCATCATGTCCGACCAAGTTACCTTGTCCAACTGCCCTGCTGAGTAAAACTTGACACATCTCACTCAACACAAATAATGTGCGGACAAATGGGTAAACACACTGAGTCATGTGACACGACACTGAGTCATGTGACACGATTCTAAAGTCAACTCAGGCATAAGTATACAGTTAAAGGGAAACAACTGGCACCAAGCACTGTTCAAACAACATATAGAGTTACTTTCCAAACATTCACAAGGCAGAAAATGGCATTTTTCAGAAGAAACAAGGGCCATCCATAACTCTGGAGTTACTGACCCAATTTAGCTGGTTTTCAAAATTTTCTGAGCTTTCATTGATATTAACAATCTGTGCGAGTTTGGTAAAGATAAAGTAGTAAATGAAGGTGCTGGAGTGTTCACAAGGCTTAATATGACATTTTTCAGCAAAACAAGGGCCATAACTCCGTTGCAATTAATCCGATCTAGCTGGGTTTCGAACTTATTCGAGCTTTCATTGATATAAAGACACTAGCAACGTTTTGTAAAGATCCGATTAATAATGAAGGTCCTAGAGTGTTCACAAGGCAAAAGTTAACGGACGACGACGGACGGACGACGGACAACTCGCCATCGGCCAGTAGAGCTAAAAAGGAATTTTCATCGGTTAAATTTCAGGCTGGTTACGGGTCTTCATAAATGTCAACACTGATGCTTAGAAATTCTCCTACCCGAGAACTATTCCAATATGGAATAACCTACAGTCGTCATGGCGACTGTACTGTGGATGAATCTAAACATCATAAACAGCCAAAGACACGATGCAAGAGTATGCGACATTAAAAGTTGTTATCCTATGGTGTTACTCGACTGATACCAAAATACCACCTGTCATGATGAGCATAACTTGATAAAATCGTATCCCTCAATGGGAAGGGACGCATTTTGTTATTCTTTATACAAAAACATACTTGAGCTCACCTGAGCAAGGGTGAGCTATCTCACATGAGCACATTTCTTGAGCAATCTTAACCAAACCTGCAAAAAATGTCTAAGACCATAGGATCTCGGACAAGTTCGATAATCGGCAAGATCGGACCAGTAACACTAAAGTAATGGCCCCTGAATTAGCAAAAAATGCAGTTATTCATCTTGTTTACGCGATAGATGCCACATTTCTGGAGCAATATTAACTTAGACAGTTTTTAGTTGGATTGGAAGAAACTTAGCATGAAGCATTGGTATGATTTTTAGTTGTGCTTATTGCGTTTTTTTCCGGTTTGTTGATTTTTGATGGCATTAAGGTCTCTTGATATTTTTATTTAAACATTTCTTGTCTGCGCTACTCCTCCTAAACGCCTTGTCGGATTTCGACGAAACTTGGCAGGAGGCATCGGTAAGATGTCTAGTTGTGCAAAGCGCGGTATATCAATGAAATCTTGGACAAGTTCGAAGACCAGCTTGATCTTGTTAGTAACGACAGAGTTATGGCACTTGGTATGTTGAAAAATCCTATATTGTGTTTTCCTTTGTTAAATCTGCAGTTACTTCATTCTTTATCTAGACACAACAGACTTATTGCCCATGATTACCAGGTGAGCGATCTAAGGCCATCCTAGCCCTGTTGTTTTTGTAATGTTTTGAAAGAATTACTGATTGGAATTTTATGTTGCAAACCCTTGATATAAGAGCAGTTTGAGCCAGTAGAGGACTATCATTTTATCATTATTATTATTTTTAAATCCTTTTTTTTTCCCCCTTTTTTTTTTTTTTTTTTTTTTTAATTATTGTTTTTTAACTTCTGTTCCGGTTCGCTGATTTTTGTACGGAGTTCAAGTTCGATAATGGGTCAGATCGTACCAGTAACACTAGAGTTATGGCCCCTGAATTAGCAAAACAATGCATTTTTTCGTCTTGTTTACACGATAGAGGTCACATTTCTTAAACAATCTAAACCAAACTTGCACCGATAGTATATGACTAAAAGATCTCAGATGAGTTCGATAATGGGCACGATCGGACCAGTAACACGAGAGTTATGGCCCCTGAATTAGATGGGAAAATGCAGTTTTACATCTTGTTATACAAGATACAGACCTCATTTGTTGAGCAATATTAACCAAACTCACATGTTCTGTATTTTTTTTTATTTTTTTTTTCATCTATTTTTTATTTTTTTATAATTATTACTTTTTCTCCCAGATCCCACTGGTAATACCGGAGTTATGACCCTTTCATTGTTAAACATTTCCAAAATTTCCATTTTTTATTATTCTATTATTCAATCTTTATTAAACTTATTTAAAATTCAGAGGTTAAATGAGCTAATTTTGTCTCTTTACTTGGAGAATGGCGTTCTTATAGTAGACCCATTCGTCGAAAAGAAGTTGTCCTAGCCCGTTGCAGGATAGGGCATACACATTATAATCATTCATATTTATTATAAGCTGAGCAATTGCAAAAATGTATACCCTGTTTTGCACCGTTAACGGTCAAACACATCTTGTTGGAATGTGTAGACTTTGATCCTAAGCGTCAAAGGTACTACAATGTTAATACTATGAAAGAGTTATTTGATACTATAGATTTCAGTATTGTTTTAGATTTCCTCTAAGATATTAGACTATATAAATCCTTATAATGTGTTCTTATATATATTAACTTGTTTATATACCCGTTCACGGGCATTTGTTGATTTACATATATGTTTATATTACTACCATATCATCCTTTATTTTTTTAATAGTTTTATCTCGATATATTACATTAATTTGTAATTACTACTATAATTTGTTCATCTTTCGTCTGTTTTTGCGCACTATATGACCTAGTTATGTGTCGACATGCCGTAAAACACCATTCATTCATTCATTCATTCATTCATTCATTCATTCATTCATTCATTCATTCATTCATTCATTCATTCATTCATTCATTCATTCATTCATTTATTCATTCATTCATTATTTCATTCATTATTCATTCATGCATTCATGCATTCATGCATTCATTCATTCATTCATTCATTCATTTATTCATTTATTCGCACTAGCTATGTAAATATTGAAAAGCCTGGTGAATAGTATATATGTATGCATGGGGTCGGAGAACAGCATCGCTATTAACACTATTTCAGCTAACTGTCTCTAGTGGTAGCAATAAGCTCAATGCTCAGTTGTATGCTGATGTCAAACTAAGATACCACGCAGTAGGCACATGCTTAACGTCAAGCAAGGGAAGTACTAGTACTAGTTTTATCTAAAATGCGGTGTGACCTGACCGGAGATGGAACCCACGACCTCCCACATCCGATTCGGGCGTTCTACTACTAATGCATGAACCACAACCGTGGTTTGGTGAACATGTAAATAATATAATATTGATCAGGAATATTTACATATTAAAGCAATACTGGGTTAACAAGGTGTTTTAGTTTGTTAGTTTGCTGTTTCCGGTGTACTGAACGACTTTTATAATGGAAGGCAATACCAGAATGCAGGAGGGGTGACTATATTCATGCTATTACAAACGAAACGCTACATTGTTTTGTTTCTCAAAACAAAAGGGTTGGCGTAGCCAAATAGATAGCGCGATGGAGTTGAAAGCGGAAGACACGGATTCAAGCCCAACCAGCGCCACTGAGTTTCATGCATGTGGTCAAGACACTATCCCTCAGCCTTATTCTTGGTTGGGACGTAAACCTGGCTTCCCGTGTATTGGAGTCTATCCTCCGAGCAGCACGTTATAGAATCATAAGGAGTCGATTCGGTAGTAGGTGTAGGGCAAGTTCCTGGATTTCTATGCCTCTCTCTGGAGAAGCATTATATAACCTATAATGTGTTGATGAGCCGTTATACAACTTTGAATTTTAAACAAAGTGGCCTGTAACACGTTACAGAACCATAAGGAGGCTATTCGGTAGTAAGTGTAGGGCAGGTTCCTGGATTTCTATGCCTCTCTCTGTAGAAGCATTATATACCTATAATATGTTGTTAAGCCGTTATATAACATTGCATTTTAAACAAAGTGACATGTAATTCTATAAAACGGATAAACACATGGTGCCTGATTCAGGTTTATATTTTGTGTATCCTCTGCAAGGTGGAATTACTTACAATTACAGTACAGAACAGATTAATTTGCAAATTAACACATAGAAACAAACACAGAGAGCACAATATAGTGTTATGGAATTAGTTAACGCCAGAGCGTTTATAACATGTTAAGACTTGCATGATATAAAGAAATAGCATAATTCAGAGTGTTTACACGTTTTGTTTTCTTAGTAATAATCATAAAGACAAAATCAAATATCAATAAAAAGAGACATGTTGCAAAAGCAAATATCTACGTACTTTACAGAATGCTAAAAGAAAGCACCACTTTTATAACACACACAAAACAATGTGTTGTTTATTGTCATATCTTTTATAAGTGGTATATGATTGGTAATTGGTGTATAGGTTGTTTATTGAAAATGTTTGCGTACTTTATACATTAAAAATGGTGATGAGTTTCTTTTTGTTGTCAGTATTATTAGTTAGAGTTCTTGTGCATGCTCTTGTCTTCTATCTTGAGTGGGTGTTAAGTTACAGTCCGATTTAGCCTCGTCCTTGGATGAAATGCGGATAATTCTTCGTCCTTGGATTAATGCGGATAACTCGAGAGAGAGAGAGAGAGAGAGAGAGAGAGAGAGAGATTTCCTTGTCCATGGATGAAATGCGGATAACTCGAGATTTCCTCGTCCTTGGATGAAATGCGGATCACTTGAGAGAGATTTCCTAATCAGACGACACATGGATTGTTTTGTTCTTTTATTAGAGTATTGTTCAAGTAAATTTTATAATTCTGCAATCCTATTTATCTTACATTACTTTTGAACACACGTCCCTGAAGATGAAAAATGGCATCTGTTGGGATACGACGTTGATAACGACTGCGGACTCCATCAACAGTCAAACAACTAAATCACACGTGAACAATACGGACTCCACCATCAGTCAAACAACTAAATCATACGTGAACAATACGCACATGTTCAGCTATACATGAACACCGTCATACTTACTGTTTTAAATATATTAGTATGCGTTCATAGTTAACATGTTTACTTGTCGTGGTCATTCATTCGTATCATAATAAAAATCATACAATTGCATACCGGTATCTTGAAATATCACAGTTCTTATTTGTATATTGTTCTACCTACATGTCTAATTACTTGGATTGGCCATCTAATCTTACACATATTTTAACATAATAATGAGAATTGTGTCTGCACGTAAAATGGATACATGTATTTTGATGCCACGCTTTGCTTTATTTACTGCTTTACGTCCATCGTGATGAAGTACATATATACGTCATGTCAGTATTGTCATTTGTTGTATTTTTAAAATCCTGGACTAACTATTCTTGACTCTGCCGAGCAGAACTTTCTCCAGTCCCATCATTGGCGATTCAAACGCCAAGGACACTACAAAGGCTACGGCGTAAGCTAGACAGGCGTGGCCAAGAAACAAATACATCTGAAATAGGGAGAAAATATAGTTCATGAAAACATAATATATAATGAATGAATGAATGAATGGTGTTTTACAGCACGTCGACACATAAATAGGTCATATATGCGCAAAAATTGATAAAAAATGAAGTATTATTTAAAAAGTAGTGTAAATATATAAAGATAAACTATTAAAAAAATAAAGGATGATAAGGTGTAATATCAACTATGTATGTAAATCAACAAATGCCCGTCAACGGGCATATAAACAAGTAAATATATATAAGAACACATTATAATGATTTATATAGTCTGATCTCTTTTTCAGGAAATCTATAACAAGACTAAAATCTACAGTATCAAATAACTCTTTCATAGTATAAACATTGTAGTACCTTTGACGCATAGGATCAAAGTCTACACATTCCAATAAGATGTGTTTGACCGATAACGGTGCAAAGCAGGGTATACATTCTGGTAATTGCTCACCTTTTAATAAATATGAATGAGTATAACGTGTATGCCCTATCCTGCACCGGGCTAGGATAACTTCCTCTCGACGAATGGGTCTAGTAGAAGAACGCCATTCTCCGAGTACATTTGAACTTGCTTTCACTCTCTCATGTATATAACGAGAACAAGGAGAAATAAAGGCCGAAATCTAACCTGTATTGCTGTACTAGCATTTTACACACATAGCACAGAAAACGTAGTCTTTTAAATATTTGGTTTCATGAAAATATTTTCAGTAGTTTCAAAGTTATGACTCATACACGAGTTTGACTGATTTGACCTTTGAACTCCAAGTGTGACCTTAACCTTTGAGGTATAAACCCGATTATTACGCGCTGCGACATGCTTTCTCATTCTGATTAACATGTGTGTGAATCTTCATGAATCCTCCGCCCACCTCACAGTACTTTCAACGTTATGGCTAAAGACATGATTCATTTCGGACGGGCTATATGTGCCTTCCACGAAGAACAAGGTCTGTGAAAATTAGATCGAATAAACGTGTTGAAATGTTAATTATTTTCTTGCTGATATTTCGCTACCACATCGATCTCACGAAATATATTTGGTGTATCGGGATGAAACCTTGTAACCACTGTTAAGTTGCCTAAAATAGACTGACAATTATTATCACAATGTATTTCCTATGCATTTTCCATATGCATCTTACAGCAAACACGTTGATTACGTTACACTGTCAGACTGATGCCGAGTTTAGAAGTAGAACATCAATCTCCACGCAGAGTTATCGTTCCTTGCACTCACATATATCATGTATCTCTGCTTACTACTAAATTACAAGATTTTGGTAAAATCTGTTAAATTGGAATATTTTTGCCTGAAACCTTTTTATTTCTTGTGTAAATATAGTTTTCAGAATATCTGCAAATTAGATGTTGCAAGATTTGAAATAATGCATGAAAACAATTTAGTTTTAATCGGGACTATTTTACGACAAAAGTAATACGTAAATCGATAGGCATATGTAAACATTTTAAACCGAAGCCCAATAGCACGAAATTACTAATAAAAAACTAACTCATAGAAAACACATTTTGAAAATATTGAATATAGGCCTATATTTTATCTTTGTGGATCACGCAAAATAATTTATTATAAACATTGTCATAACTTGTTTGAATAATCACGTGACCCTACCGTTCGCCCTACTTTTTTTGTAACTGACTCTGGCAGAGATTGTTATAACATAACAAAAACTTATACAGATACATGTGATACAATTAACCATAGACGCACTCTTCTAAGAATTTTTGATTGGGGAGTTTCAATTTGAAAGTTCCAGTTGGAACCATATTTTAACTCGACTTTTCCGAAGGAAAAAATAGCTGCTATTGTCATCACTTGCCGTCGTTGTCGTCGTCGTCTGCGTCCCCTGGTTAAAGTTTGTATGTAAGCTTGTATCTCCCAAACCACATTACATAATGGATCGAAACTTCACACATGTACTGTGTCAGGTGATATAACTCTTGCTTTTATTTTGACTTAATTATGACCCTTTTCATACGTAGAAAACTTGGTTAACGTTTGTATCTAAGCTTGGTTAAAGTTTGTATGTATCTCCCACACAACTTTACACAATGGATTGAAACTTCACACATGTATTCTGCATCATTAGATGACACCACAGAGCTAGGTGATATAAAAGAGTATGATAGTGGACCTTTGGAAGCGGCCGAACACGACACATACGAAATATTGCAGTCTCGACATATTGCAGTCTCGGTTTGATTGAGACTGTTCATGAGTTTTGACAGAATTATAGTCCATTTTATACTTAGAAAACTTGGTTAAAGTTTGTATGTGAGTTTGTATCTTCCACAATGGATTGAAGCTTCACACATGTATACTCATCATTAGATGACACCACAGAGTCAGGTGACGTAACTCCTGCTTTAATTTTGACAGAATTATGACCCTTTCATACTTCGGAAACTTGTTTAAAGTTTGTATAAAATTTGTATCTCGCAAAGGGCTCTACATAATGGATTAAAACTTCACACATGCATTCAGCATTATTAGACAACACCACAGAGTCAGGTTGTATTGCTGTTATTTTAACAAAATTATGGCCTCTTTTATTTTTTGAAAACTTGGTTAAAGTTTGTATGTAAGCTTACGTCTACAAAAGTACTTAACATAATGGACTGAAACGTCACGCATGCATTTGGCATCTTGTATAGCCCATGTTTATTATAACAAAATTATGGTCAACTTTTATACTTAGAACTCTTTGTTAAAGCTGTAATTCATGGAAACATTGTTTATCAATTGTAATTTCACCAAAGTCGAGCGTCTGCACCTTTGGCGGTGCTCTTGTTTCCAGATGGAACATTTCAAATTCCAGATGGAAAAATATCCAATTGAAACTCTCCAGTTGGAAACTCGTAAAAACATTGCATATATGGTTAATATCACATTTAAATTTCAAAAACAAAAGATGAAGAAAAAAAGGTGTTGAGAAAAAATACCATTGTCTCTTATTTCAAGTATTATAATTAAAACATATAGAATAGTTAACGAAAATTAAACTTACAATTTCGAGATCGTACCAGTACATGAGTGTGTGTCTACTCATATAATATGTGTACATGACGACCGGATGGACTAGATATGCGCAGTACGTCAGACGACTCAATGGAACTATGGCCTGCCATGACAGCAACGCGTTTACAGGACCTGTGGTGTATATACATACGTACATTATAAGTTAAAACACTAGCAACGGTAAAACAGAAATTTTGTTTGTGTTTATCTGTCATATATAGTCATGTTTATACGCACCTTTTTTCTAGTCTTGCATCCCACAACGCTTAATCGGTTTCTAACCTTTTTATTTTGATTTTTTTTGGCAAAATGAGTAGAATGGTACCTATAAGAGTAGTGTTGAGTATTCTTTGGAAGTATTTGCATTATGGATATATATAGTCGCTAGTACAGATTATTAGTCTACTAGTATCCACAATCGCAATCAGTAACTTATTCGCACCAGATTATTGCTGTTGTGTACATGAATTTGTGTTGTTACGAACGATAAATTGTGCAATTTGAGTTTATTGTGATGGATATGTCTTTTATCGTTAACAAATAAACTTCTTGGGATTTTCTAGTTTTCTCCTGTTCATTACTTTCAAAAGATATTTCGTTTGTAACATATGTATTTCTTAACCGATTGTCAAAACAGTTACTATGGTATTTTGATTTATCACTAACAATTCCTGTTCCAGTGATATGTAATTGGGTTACGTATTGTTAAAATTGTTTATTTAAATTATGCAAACCCTTTGGCTGAGGCATGCGCCCCAAACAAACGTTGTGCCTGGTCTACACAATTAACATCAATCCAGTTCACTTTAAAAACATGTTTACCCTGAATATATCAACTTATGTATTATATTATATGACACAAAATTGTTAATGAGGTACAAAAGCCATTTTATAATGTTATCTGTGTATTGTTTGAAATGAACGCGTAATTGTATATTTACCTCCATATCCGGTTGCGCACGCAAAAATCACCCATGATATTGCCATACCCCATGCAGTGCGAGCTGTTGCGTTATACAATGAAGAAACACCGACGCTGAGAGTGGATACACCGTCAGATGAATAAAGACCATATAGAGTAAACAGCGCCGCTGCTGTGGCTGTTACCCACCCGAATATGTTCGCAGCCTAAAATATACATCATCATCATCAATGTGTAGTAATCGACATGGAGTGATTTATTTTAAAGTTCACAGACTAGTTTCAGTTTAAAGGTTGCCGTCAAAGCTACTGTTTAACTTGAGTGGTATATTTTGTATTACTTGTAGTATACTAATTGTGGGGAATGTTCTGATTTCATCCTCAAAAACGTGTTCACGGTTCAAGATAAAATGTTCATGCAAATCTCCGTGTTAACACAATGACAATGTTTAGGAATGCGACATATTTAAACATTAAACCATGGTCGGTCAATGTTTTCCAAAAGTGTGTTCACAAGGATGTTCAAATACAATATATCGATAAGGGCGACATGAGTGCAAACGTTTAATCGCATCTGCTGACGACTCAAAGGAGAAGAGGTGACCGTGAGTCAATCATTTTAGTAAGAGAAAAACTAACCTTTGACATCTTCACTTTACAGTCGGTTATATAGAGCAGATACCCCGTAAAGAACCCTATGATATATGGCCCAATACGACACCATGGCGTAATATATACTTTCTCAAAAAACACTCCTCCAGCCGCTCTGAAATTAAAAATGGACGTATATTCATTCCGTTGGTTTTAACAGAAAATGACAACAGAACTTCTTCGAGTCAAGTTTGCTTAAGCCAGTACTTATGCGGCGTGAGCGTAGATGCAACTTACCTAGTATAAAACTGACGCAGTAAAACGGAATCTGAAACTTTTCCATTCCAGGTGATCCATTTTTTTTGTATTTAGACAAACGGGTCACAAATAATATCTTAGCGTCTCCGTGGCCGAATGGTTAACGACTTTGCGTTGTAAGCCTTCCCCTCTCACCGCTGCAGGAATCCGACTTGTAAGACAGGAAGTGTCGATTCTTATGGATGGCAGGAGGTGTACAGTAAGGGTTCTACCCAGGAAAAGTGTGTGGTCTGCCTCTACCACCATCATATATAAACTTGCATGTGTTGAAAATGACGTAAAACACCATACAAACAAACAAACTAACACTTTAAAACCATTTATTTTACTTAGTTGAGCCATATAGTTGTGCCACATCTCTGACATGCTCACTCATTAGATGGCGTCATTTCACAATGTTCATATAAGGGCGTAGCACAGTGAGCACTCGAAAATTCCCGGTAAATTTACGCATCTGCGCTGTTTTATCAGACTTTAATACATTCATTAAACCCGTTTTTTACATTGCATGTTTTTAAAAACCGTGATATAAGTGAATACTAACTGGTCGAGTAGACCATTGGCTTGTAGGTCATAGTGGCTGGAAATAGCCCCGGCACTGATGAAATTGACCAATATGAACGCAAGGCAAGAAATACAACCCCAAAGTGGTGAACTGCAATGGAACAGAATTGTTAATGGTACATGTACTACATCTTACAAAGTTAATCGGGTGATTTAAGCAGGTATCAAACATAACAAGAACATGTTATGTTTTAAAAAGTCCAGTACCTTAAATTAATCTATACTTAGACAACGAAAATCAAACAATTTAAGCGAAATCAAATGAAAATTTACCTGATGTGCATCAACTTGCACTTTCAAGCTTTACGGCGAAGTTATAGTGAAAGCAATACGGATACTTACTTCTGTGTGTCATACAAATGTCATAGTTGTATTGGATTATAGTGATATATAATATATCTCGTTAACACATTAAAACAATTTATTTTACTTAGTAAACCATGTGTCTCCGACATGTTCACTCACTTGGTGGCGTCATTTCACGCTATCCATATAAGGGCGTAACACAGTGAACACTCAAAAATAAAGAAGTTTAATGGAATTCTTAATGGAATAGAATAATATTCAAATATGAAAGACAAAAAACACAGTCCCACAGTGGTGAACTGCAATGCAATCTAATATTAATGTTAATATTCAAATATGAAAGACAGGAAACACAGCCCCATAGTGTATTGGAATAGTTATTTGTTTTACTATATAGAGGATCTTACATGAGTAACTGTGTATTATTGATTTTAATAAACGAGTTTGATAAAATGATAGGATACGAGGCTCTTGCCGAGTATCCTATCTTTTTATCCAATGAGTTTATTAAAGTCAATAATACACAGTCACGAATGTAAGATTCTGTTTATCACATAACACACATACGACGTGATAGTTTCGCTTAAATGTTGTCAAGTTTCCTTATTTACGGCGGCAATTTGTAAGACAAATCATGACGTTGTGTTGTTATTTACATGACGTCGCTACTTTACGCGGCTGTAAATGCGTTCGCGCTACAAATAATGCGACACCTTAAACAGAATTTAACGTTACTAACATTCATTTTATGAAGTAAGATTTCAAATAATGATAAATAATTAAGGCGTCTGAACGTACGTATGATATACCATGAAAACAACTGGGATTACATGTTTTACTGTATACAAGCACAGTGATTCGGTCCTCATTTGCATATGTAATACACTAGTGTATTACGAGAAATAAGTCATGGCTTTATTGCACTCCTAGAAGTCATGTTATGTGATAAAAAACAGACTAACATCATTGATGCCCAGGGATACTTACTAGTAAAGTGGGATCAAAAGCAGCGGACTTATGACGAAAAACTGCATATCATTCGCCAAGTACCAACTCCATGCCATACACTGGAAAATGTGATACATGGTTAACATATCTGCTACGTTGATAACATATAAGGAAGGGTGTAGGTACATCTTCGGAAGGATGATGCATATGCTAGATAGTTCAATGTTTTTTGATAAAGAAGATAACTCAGTTGCATAAAGTTCATTCTAGAACTAAATAATACTGATAACCTTAAAACCTGAAACTATATAGAAAATATCGGATCAGGCCTGGAATTTACCAAACAGTTTTCAGACTTGAACTCAAATTTCGTTCTCAAATATTCCCATGACCTTTAAAGACAAACAATCGTATGAAGTCTGCTATTTATTAGTATTTATCATATTTATACGGGGCGTCCGTGGCCGAGTGGTTAACGTCTCTGACTTGAAATCACTTGCCCCTCACCGCTGTAGGTTCGATCCCTCAGGGGCCTAGGAATCTTTATGTGAGGAAGCTATCCAGCTGGCTTGCGGAACGTCGGTGGTTCTACCCAGGTGCTCGCCCATGCACGAAAATTGCCCGGAGGGGCACCTGGGGTCTTCCTCCACCAATGGAAGCTGGAAAGTCGCCATATGACCTTAGCTGTTGGTGCGACTATAAAATCCAATTCAATTCAATTCATATTTATACATATCAGCTTCTTATGAAGGTTTATCCTTTAATGTTATAGAAATGTGTGTGTGACTGAAATGTACGGTACATTCTCAAGAATGGTTGGTGAATTCAAGGCAAGAAAGCATCAGACATTTACATTTGATTTATTTTCCTTAACGGGATTATAGAATGTTAACTGACAAAAAAACGGCTTCTGATCATTAGTGTTAATGAACACTAAAACATACCTGTTTTGTCGGCTCATACAGATTGTTAATATACAGTAAATTTTTCCACCAGGTGTCGCTACATTCGTCAATTTCCACGCCGGTTTGGGACCACATGGGACCGTTGGACCAGTATTTGATTGTCACCACGTATACCATGAGCCAGAGCATATAAGGAGGCGTTAATCTGTAACAATAGGAAGGGCACTATGAATATATGTGCAGATGTAAAACCTAAATGACGTTTGTAAGACCACCTGAAAATGAAATAAAATGTGATTGTAAGTCATCGTTATGTTATACTGAAACAGTAAAACCAGACGGGTTTGAGAGGAAGGAAGCAGTTTCCCATCAGACCTGCATCCGCCAGAGAGTGAGTCCACGCGATGCAGAGTTCTATACTGCTTACGCGCAAAATCTTATCTACTGAACTACAGAGGCCGCTAAAGTGTAAGATTTAATTAACCACGAGTTTCATTACTTGACTTTCCTGAGACTGTAATTTGTCACACTTACGGTAAATGCGCTTCTTTTATAATAGGACGAGAGCATAATACACGAATGTTTCATTTCCACAACTGTACCTCATATTGGCAAGAAACAACAACATATAGTGTAAAGCTTAGAACTTAGAAGGGACTCGATACTTTCTGTTTTTATTTGCATCCAGTATTAGTTTGAAAGCAAGAATCTTTCCTTGCCGTTGCATAGAAATTCAACCCGGTCGATAGTATCTAAGCTCTTTATTTGATTTCAAAATAATACATTATCTTAAACATGTTAAAGGGAAACAACTAAAGTCAAAATAAAAATATATGTTTATTTAAATGTGTACACGTTTTATCTTATTTGATTCTATGCAAAATATGTGACATTATAGCAATCAATATTAATTTCTAAAGTAATTTTACATAAGGAGACAGAAATTCGTGCAATCTCCTCCCCCTGCCCACCCCTCCCACCCGCGCGCGTGCATGCATTCACCACCACCCCCCACCCCCCCCCCCCCTCCTCACTCATTATTACAAACACTTGCAGTATAGAAACAGAAGCGTTTAGCTTGTTGAATAGGAGGGTTAGGTGGAACAAAGACACATTATTTTGTAGACGTTTAAATGGTTCACTTTGATGGGTGACCATGTCACGGTAAAACAATCTCAACATTGCCCTTTAAATGTGTCCATTTAATTTAAACTAAAATTAACAAAACCAATTGAACAATAGTGGCATACTGTAAACACACGAGAATAGTGGCATACTGTAAACATGAACCTTCACTGACGAAGGCAGATTTGTAAGTAAACACAATATTTATAATATAACGCAAGCGACTTTGCTTATACTTTTGGATGTCGTTTACCGGCTCATCAACACAGTATTATCAACACAGTATTGGTCATTTAAAGCCGCCATAGACCGGAGTTAGTGGAGTGGGGGTGATACATCGGAACCCGGGAACCTGTCTTACTCCTCCTAACGAAATGGTTCGTTAAAGTGCTCGGAGAACCGCAGGCTTCCATTACGATAGTGTAGAAGGAAGGAGAGAAGAAGACATAGTTTAATAACATATGCATATAGTAAATTTTGCATAGACTATAGTACTCTCGTCTTCTCTCTATCTTCCTATACTCGTTATGGAAGGCTGTGCGGAGGACATTGGCCTCAGATACAAAGAAGCGTTTACGTCCTCATCCGAGGGATAACTCGATGTCAATAGCGACCATCATCGCTGTCAGCATCGCTATTGAGTTTAACGGTGAACTTGATGTGATACAAGAAACCGGAGAAGCCAGAGAAGTCCCCAAAGCCATGTCGATGAATTGATAGCGGGTTGCACTAATGAATAAACAAGATCCCTGCCGATACTCCAAACACACAACTAAAAGTAAAAAGTATAAACTATATTTATTTTATATCGATAACTACGAAAGAAAATACACAGCTTATACAAATCACCCTCGATGGTGCGGATTACAGCATTAACGTATCCTTCCTGTTGGAGTAAACTGTAAAACCCGGGAGGAGGAGTCCGCGTGTCCGAGCGGGCGGCTACCCTGCCCTCGGACTAACAAAGCCGAGACCCAGTCGACTCCGGGTTGCATTGGTGAAACACAAGTATGCTACCCGTACGCCGACGCAAATACTTTATAACGTTTCATATGACACTTACCTCCAGAATCTATGGAAGTAGTACAGACCCCAGTTGAACTTGAACATTCCTCCTCTCTTTTTCATCTCCTTGAGTGATAGATATGCGACCAGCAGTCCACTGAAAATATTACAACATTTAATCCGGATTGACATTTTTGATATTGCTTTCTAGCAAAAGTATAAAAATATATTCTTGGAAACAAAATATTTTTGGAATTTCGGCAAACCGACCAGACTGAAAGACGATGTGCATTAATTTTAATAATGTTTGTGTTTTCCTTTTTATGATAACCGTGTGTTTCCTACGAATCTCCCCATTAAGATTATTTTCAACAGTGAAAAATCAAAAACTTGAATTAATAATAAGATTTAACAAGTTCCATTACATTTTAAAATGATGATTTACTTATTTATCAAACCATTAAGAAGAAAAATATCGAACCTCACATTTAACTTATCTGTTATCACATAACTTGCGGCGTGGGAGGGTAATAAAGCCTTATCACATAACTTGCGGCGTGGGAGGGTAATAAAGTCTTATCACATAACTTGCGGCGTGGGAGGGTAATAAAGCCTTATCATATAACTTGCGGCGTGGGAGGGTAATAAAGCCATGACTTAAATCCCAAAATACACTAGTGTAACAAATATCCAAATGAAGACTGAATCATCGCAAAGCCCCGCCTCATATAGTTTAATCCAACGCGTTGAATAAATTCAGTAATGAACAGGCACCTTTTTTCGGTTCAGGGAAAGAAATAAAATAAAAATTGCTGACAAGTTAACAAGCAAAACCCAAAAATAACAAAAATGGACGGCTATCAAAAGCTCACACTCACCTAAGAACGAAAAATGTATCAACAGCAACAGTCGCGTTATCGATGGCTTGAAACGTGAACCTCTTCAACATGGCCGGTAGGAAAACAGCAATGTTTGCTGTCGTCAGAAAGTAATGAATGATAATGAACAGTAAATGAAAACAGCAATCGGTTCTATGTCGTTACTCAGTTTCAATATCAGTAATGTATTGAACTAGCTGTGGTTAACATTAAGTTAAACAGAAGGTGATTTGGTTGCAAAATGAAAATAAAGGTGTATGATAAAATTCCGCACATACGTTACACTACCACATACTGAGTAGGTTACATAAATTACCCATGAAAATACGACATACGTTTTTTTGTCGCTTACATAACACACTAACACATGCAAAGTATGTCGTATGTCAATTTCACAATACATGCATAATACTATAACACTCTACCACATATGAGTCCGGTTACACACGTAACTCATACATACCTCATACGTCATATGCTACATACGTTACACAACAAAATATGTTGTATGTCACTTACATAACACATGTATATCACTACCACAAACGTCGTATGAGAACTCTACCACATACGGTCCGGTCACATACGTAACTGACATATAACAGTACCACATACGTCGTACGTCACTTAGGTAACTGAGACGTTACAGTACAGCATGCGTCTTATGTTACATAGTTTCATGACCTATACGTTATCATATGTGCCAATATTTAACCTACCCGTAGCACAGTACCACACTTGTTCATATGTCACATACGCGACACATACATTACCCTACCACAAACGTGAATAAATAAAATGCCATTCTATTAAAAACAAGAGGCCCAAGAGGGGGGGGGGGGGGGGTGCTCTACTGGCTAAAAAAGGGTTGTCGACATAAAATTCCCATCAGTTTAACAAAGAAAAATACAATATAGCATTTTCAACAAATCAAGGGGCATAACCTGTCGTTACTAACAGGATCTAGCTGGTTTTCGAACTTGTCCGATATTTCATTGATATACCGCGATTTGCACAACTAGACATCATACTGAGGCTTCCTGCCTTTTGTAGAAAGTTTAGCAGGAGTAGCGCCGACAAGAAATTTAAAGTAAAAAATGTGAAAATACCAAAACTCCGTCATAAATCATCGAACTGCAAAAAAAAGCATGAAATGCACAACTAGACATCTTACCGATGCTTCCTGCCAAGTTTCGTCGAAATCCAACAAGGCGTTTAGGAGGAGTAGAGCCGACAAGAAATTTAAAAGTAATAATGTCAAGGGGCCGTAACTCCATTAAAAATCAACGAACTGAAAAAAAAAATCGCAATAGGCACAACTAGAAATCCTAGCAATGCTTCCTGCTAACACGACATTAACACCAAAAACAATTTAAAAAAAAAGAGTAATTAAAAAAATAATGAAATAAAAAAACAATAATTTAAAAAAAAAAAAATAATAAAAAAAAAAAAAAGAAAAAAAAAACAATTAATCAATAAATATATCAATTTTTTTTTAAAAATAAATACAATAAAAAAAAATAAAAATAAAAATATATATATTTAAAACAAATTTAAACAAAAACATATATACAACTACTAAAAAAAATATAGTAATAATAAATTGAATGTTGTTTAACGGCTCATCAACACAGTATAAGTTATTTAGAGCCGCCCCAGAAAGAGGGGAAGGATACATAGGAATCCGGGAACGTGCCCTACTCTTATTAACGAATAGATTAGATTCCTATGGTTCTTTAACGTGCTCGGAGGATAGACCGATACACGGGACCGCCCGGTTAACGTCCCCATCCGACGGACGAGACTAAGGGAAAGTGTCTTGCAAGAACACACCGACGGAACACAGTGGCACCACGGAGGATTGAACCGGGGCCTCCGGTTACAAATCCGCCGCGCTACCGACTGCGCCATGCCAGCCCTCAGTAATAATAATAAAAAAAGGCAAAACATCTGGTAAAGTTTGGTAATGATCAGATGAAAAATGAAAGCCCTATCGTATTAACGAGGCAAAATATAGTATTTTTTAACTAAATCAAGGGCCATAACTCCGCTGTTACTAGTCCGATCAGGCTGTTTTTCGAACATGTGCGAGCTTCATTGATATTAACAATCTGTTAAGGTGTGGTAAAGATCGGATGAAAAATGAAGGCCCTTGGCCAGCAGAGCTAAAAATCATCAGCTCCAGAAAGTAGGTCAAGGTCATAGATGAAATCCATGCATCCAAAAAGAGGTACTATCCAAGACACAACTATGTCAAAATAGAATACGTTTACTTCCAAAGATAAGCTAGTGCATAGTTATAGTTCATGAGAGAGTGATGTAAATGTAACAATTAAAGTTATCTGCCCTTTGCTTGGATGTTGAATGTCACAACCGCATGTGCTTTGTCACGTTGCAATGTACCACTCAAGATACAACAAAAAGCAAAGTTTGAAAGGCATATAGTTTGTGAAAAAGTGACCTAAACGCAAAAGTTGACGTAAATGTAAAAGTTGAAGGTAAAAAGTATTAAGTTATCTGCCTTTTTCTTGGAGGGTCAATGTCACTTCCACATTTGCTTTGTCACGTTGCGATGTACCACCAAAGATACAACTATAAGAAAAGTTTGAAAGGTCTAGTGCATACAGTTTCTGAAAAAGTGTCCTAAACGCAAAAGTTGAACCTAACACTTATTAAGTTATCTGCCCTTTGCTTGGAGGGTCAAGGTCACTTCCACATTTGCTCTGTCATATTGCGATGTACCACCCAAGATACAACTACAAGCAAAGTTTGAAAAGTCTAGTGCATAGAGTTTGTGAGAAAATGACATAAACGCAAAACTTGAATGTTGCCGCCGCCGCCGGAAAAGCAAGACCTATGTCTATTTTTTTCTTCGAAAAGGCGTGACAAAAATAGGACACAAAGGCAATTTTTATGTTGATCTTGATGACAAATTCGTGCTCGTGATTTTGAAACCAAAAGTCGATTTGCCAATAAATTGATAGGTTATTATCAAGCTGAAATGAAGGATTTTGAGGGAGCGGACGGGCCTTTTGACAGGTGTAGCTTCCATACACATGGTAGCATAAAATAACAATCAAGCAATAACATCGAATAAATGTCATTAACTTACCAACTTCCTGTAAACCAAATGCGTACGTATGTCCAAGTATGACCCAGGTCATGCTTATGAAGCGTATACCATTGACTGCCGTCAGTGTCCCCGAGGGTTGGGACGTACCCAGAATCTTGGACGCGTTAGTGTACACGGAAAACGCCAATAATGCTTGTCCCAGCATATCTGTAAATAAAAAAGAGGATGAAAATTTGATCCAGTTCCCAAATTAAGATTATAACAAAACTAATGTAGACTAGTATGTATATGCTTATTCGATCGTTTGGCCAGTTTGTTTATTTGTCGGACTGCAACAAACATCGGTCATTATGTTACAATAAGTGGGTGCCCTTTCAATAAACAGCCATTTCTAAATATAGTAGTTATCAGTATTGGGACAGATATATACATACTGTTGACGGCGTTATACCGAATATCATCAATACATTCGAAATTGCATGCTTAAAATCATATATCAAGGTCATACAATGTTTGTTACCTGTCCAGTAATATTCTAAACCGCTTCATATACTTGGATGAAACTTTATGATTAGATGGCAATATTTTGTCTCACTGTACTTTCAGGATCATATATTTATTTTGAAGGTCATGGTTTATGGGTTCACGACTGGTCCATATACCGTAAATGACTGATCAAGAGACAGTGTGTCGCAAACCAAATAAGAGATCATTAGTAGTCCGGCTGTTTGGGGCGTTGGTGTGGGGGTTGATACTTAGTTATGCTGCATCCACCTGACATAACACAAAATAGCAGTCTTAACCTGTGGATCGTCCCCATGCGCTATAGAGTCTCTTGTTGTTCTAAATAGTATTTCCAGTGTTTTACTGTAGGTACCGTGGTAACACAATTGTATATTAATAAGTACGATGGAAATAACATATACATACCAGGTTGATATTTTGAATGTTTGCCATCTAAATTAACTTTCTTCACATCCGACTGGTGATGAGCCCCGTAGCCATTTTGTGCCAAGACGCCATTTTGTGTCACGTGGTTTTCAGAATGTCGTAGCAGAGGCGAAGTATCATCGGTCACTAGACCATTTCCGACAACAGGGGGAGGTATGCTCCCATATTCATAATCAGTGGGCTGAAATTGCAACACCAACATGAATTTGCATCATCGTCATGCATTGTTATTATCATATATTCAAACTGAAATATGTTTGAATGGTGTCACTACTTTGGTCATTGATGTTTGTTTGGAATGAGCAGGAGGTACAGGTGGGTGGGTGTGGATGGGCTTTGAGTGGGGTACACAAAATGTGCCATTATTTCCATTCGTTGTGCCCACTTCTCGTAATAGTATGTCAGTATGTGGTATCGTGAGTACGTTTCCATTATACTTTATATGCTACCACTTTATACCCTGATACATTTACTTCATACTTATTTGTTATACCGCCGCTTTCACAAAGTCACGTAACAAACGCTTTATTTTTTTTATTCCTCAGACAGTTTTGAATGGGTTGTTCCAAAACTTCATATACGCATAACAACTGAGGACCTTATGTCCCTTACATCGCCTAATTGATTATTACAGAAGTATGACCCTTTGTTTGACTTAGAAGCATGGTATTACTTACGAGGTATTCCTTTTCCTTAGAAACGACCTTCGACCACCAGTATACTATAGCAATGTCATAAACGGTAGCTACGGCCATAATCGTCAGGAATAAACTGCACACCACACTGTAATGGCATATAATTGTGTTAATACTGCTATATATGTTACACAAGATGATGCCCCAACAACCAATGCATGAAAGGCAATAACAAATAACCACTAATAATCAACGACGATCTGGCTCTTCACTTTGAATTTACAATGTTTTTTTTCTGTTTCATATTCAAATTTCATTCTGAAATACATTGGCCGATATATCTCAAATTATTAGCGATACGCAAATAAAGATCTATTTATGCCTGGCTGCTCTTGGACAAAGATATAATTATTTATGCGTGGCTGCTCTTGAACAAATAGAGAACTATTGATGCCTGGCTGCTCTTTGCTAGTCTTAAAAGAGTATGATACTGGAGCTTTGGAAACGGCCGAACACGACACATACAAAATATTGCAGTCTCGGTTTGATGGAGACTGTTCATGAACGGTAGTGAACTATGCTAGCTACCGCTCACGCCCTCTAGCCCCGGGTTGAGCAGAACTCAATATTCATAAAATCAATAGTACATAATTTTAACCATCCTGAAGATGGCATGCATATGGCGTAGGACATAGAGATTTTCCACTCCCGTGTCCAGCGGCGTATTGTCCCAGTATCTAACAAAATACTATGCCCCGAAGAACGAAATAAACAAAATGGAATTTAGTTGGGAGCAGCGGTTATGAAGCCTGCATATCACAAGTAACAGCAAAAGACTATATTAAAAAGCAGACAACACATCCTATGAGTGGTTAAACCCCAGAGCCTATTATCGGCCGGAGTAGTGGAACCACCGAATCGAAAATTAAGAAAACAAAAGCTATTGAAAATGTACCACCGATAACTAAATATAAGTATCGGGCTCAGCGATCTCAAAAGATCGAAGTTGCCCCGACTATACATCAGTATTGTTATTACTTACTGGTCCTTTGAAATCATCAAGGTCAATATTTGCGACTTTAAAGTTGAATGTCGCTTAAGCCGGAGCTAGGAACCATGAGAGGTGTTGTACTAAACATAACCTCTCATGAACAGACTCAATAAAGCCAAGTCTGCTGCTTGTATCTCTTTTTGCGTGTGTTGCTTCCCCTTTTCAGTATTTAATACTTGTTCTTGCCGCCGCCGCCGCCGCCACCACCACCACCACCACCACTAGTAACGACTACTACTGTTACTACTACTGTGGTGCTGCATCTCCACCACCACCACCACCACTACCACCACCACTACTACTACTACTACACCTGATTCGCCGAGAAGAAATAGATAGCTTACATCACGGCAATGGCTTTGCTATCGTAGTCCAAACTTTTCTTCTGGCACGTGACATATGGTTGGGGCATGGTGGTCATGTTGACGCCCGGTATCAGGCTCAACACTGAAATAGATACAGATGGTGACAGCTGCTGAAATAAACATTTCTGTACATAATCTTAATATAATCTAAAAACAATAGAGTTGTTTATAGATTTTTTCCGAATAAAAAACACGCTGTGCAGATTTTTGTGAGGTTTGGATTATTATTTTGTCGGTATTGTCAACATATCTATACTACTAAAGAGATAACATTAGCAACCCGATTTCTCAAAAATAGGCCATCTTAGCTGAGGACTCGGTACGTCAGAATGTCAATGCAGTCGTCCCGTTAAAAGATTTCAAGTTCGTTATTGTTTTCTTGAAAATGTTTTTATTTTTTAATTTCGTTACCGTACATTCCGAAACATAACCATGATAACGGAAATAGCAGGTGCCATACCGAATTGTTTTTTGTCTTTTTAATTTCGTTTAAACATATTTTGTACGTTGGGTCAATGCAGTCGTCCCGTTTAAAACGACCCTTTATTGATTTGAAGTTCGCTATTGTTTTCTTGAAAATGTTTTTATTTTTTAATTTCGTTACCGTACATACCGAAACATAACGGAAATAGCAGGTGCCTATACCATGTATACTGAATTGTCTTTTGTTTTTTTAATTTCGTTTAAACATATTTTGTACGTTGGGTCAATGCAGTCGTCCCGTTTAAAACGACCCTTTATGGATTTCAAGTTCGCTATTGTTTTCGTGAAAATGTTTTTATTTTTTAATTTCTTTACCGTACATTCCGAAACATAACGGAAATAGCAGGTGCCTATACCGATTTTATTTTTTTTTTAATTTCGTTTAAACATATTTTGTACGTTGGGTCAATGCAGTCGTCCCGTTTAAAACGACCCTTTATGGATTTCAAGTTCGCTATTGTTTTCTTGAAAATGTTTTTATTTTTAGCTCGACTATTCGAAGAATAAGAGAGCTTATGTAATCACCACGGCGTCGGCGTTGGCGTCGGCGTCGGCGTCCCACATCAAGGTTTGCGTGTAAGCTGTGTTTACAAGTCTATATCTCTTACAATTCTTACCCTAGCACAACCACATTTGGCCATTAGCTTCCTTATAGCATTATCGTAAGGGCTTCTTAAGTAATTTTGGTTCCTGTAACCCCTGGGCTCCCATGCAACCCAAATTCTGATAGCCCTTAAAATATGTCTGTTTCACATCAAATTTTGCGTGTAAGCTGTGTTTACAGGTCTATATCTCTTACATTTCTTGTCCTAGCTGAACTAAATTTTGGAATTGGTTTCCTTATAGTATGTTGTAAAGGGTTGGATAAGTAATTTTGTCTTCTGCAAATTCTGGGCTCCCATGGAACCCAAATTGTGATGGCCCCCTAGTTGAAACTTGTCACCGCCTCTCACCCCCCCCCACGCCCCCCCCCCCCCACGCCTCTCCGCCCCCACCCCAGTTGAAACTATTTTATTTTTTTTACATTTTTTGTTGTTGTTTTAGTCAATTCTTACACATATATGTTGCCCTTCCCCTCCCCCCACAACCCACTCCCGCCTCTCACCCCTGCTCCCCCCCCCCACCCCACCACCACTTGAAAATCTATATATATGTTTTTTTTACATAATTCTTTGTTGTTTTAGTCAATTCTTACACATATATGTTGCCCCCTCCCCCACAACCCACTCCCGCCTCTCACCCCCTCCACGCCCCCCCCCCCGCCCTCGTCCTCACTACCCACTACCCCTCCCCTACTTGAAACTATTTTAAAAAAAATACATTTTTTTTTTATGTTTTAGTCAATTCTTACACATATATGTTGCCTCTCCCCTCCCCCACAACCCACTCCCGCCTCTCATCCCTGCTAACCCCCACCCCACCCCACTTGAAAATCTATATATATTTTTTTACATATTTCTTAGTTGTTTTAATCAATTCTTAAACATATATCTTGCCACCTCCCCTCCCCCCCACCCCCCCCCCCCCCACAACCCAGTCCCGCCTCTCACAGCCGCTCCCGCCCCCACCCCACCCCACTTGAAACTATTTTATTTTTTTTACATATTTCTTTGTTGTTTAAATCAAATCTGACACACATATATGTTGCCCCATCCCCCCTTTACGTATTTCTGTGTTCCTTTTGTCAATTCCTAAACATGTTGCCACCCCAACCACCACAACCCCCCACCCCCACCCACCCACCCAACCAGCCACCACCACACATTCGAAACCAGAATATTTTTTTTGTTTTACATATTTCTGTGTTTTTTGGTCAATTCTTACACATATGTTGCTCCCTCCCACCCACCCCCTCTCCCCACCCACCCACCCACCCACCCACTCGAAACTCTTTTTTTTTTTTTTAATTTTACATATTTCTGTGTTGTTTTGGTTGTGTTGCCCCCACCCCAACCCCGCCCAGCCCCCCTCCCCCACCTAAACCCCACCCACCCGCACGCTCAAAACAAATATTTTTATTTAATGTTTATTGTTTTTTTTACATATATCTGTGTTGTTTTGGAAATTTCTTACACATAGCTTCTTACACATATATGTTTTCCCCTCCACCCCACTCCCACACACCACAAACTACCCCAACCACCCCCTCCCACCCCCACCCCCACACTCTAAACTTGTTTTCTTATTTATTTATTTTTTTACATATTTCTGTCTCTTTTTTTTTTTTTTTTTTATTTACCATAGTTCTGTGTTGTTTTGGTCAATTCTTACATAGCTTCTTACACATATATGTTGCCCTCCCCACGCCCCGCCTCTACCCCATCCCCACTCAAACTCATTTATTTGTTTTTTACATGTTTTTGTGTTGTTTTGGTGAATTTTTACATAGCTTCTTACAAATATATGTTTCCCTCACCACCCCCAATCCCCCGTCCATCCACCCCCGCCTCTCTCCCACCCCCATCCCACTCAAAACTTGATTTTTTATGATTTTTTTTTTTTTACATATTTCAGTGTAGTTTTGGTCAATTCTTACACATAGTTATGTTGTGCTCCAAACCCCACCCACATTGTTGTAGCCTTGTTTTCTGATGGTATATACTAGCTATAAATTTATTATTCTCTGAAAAATCGAATAGTCTTCGACAGCTCTTGTTTAATTTCGTTACCGTACATTCCAAAAAATAACGGAAATAGCAGGTGCCTATACCGGAAGTAGTAATGAATAGTATAGCCTAGTGTAACGAACTATTAGAGATTGACATTGAATGTAAAATAAAATAAAATGGACCAACAGATATAACTGAAATAATATTATTTAAAGTTAGGTGTACTAATGCTCTGGTTAGATATATTTTATATAAATGAAATAAAGTTTATACATATTGTATGCATCTATAATCATGTATGTCTATGCTATAATTGAGCTGTGGAAAGTATTGTTTTCTGTTATCGTTCGAGATGTTACTAACGGGAAAGAGTAACAGAAAACTCCATTATTGGTATAAATTTTGCTGATAATTCACGTATAGCTGGGTGTCTGCTGTTAAAGATTAATGAATCCCTCTTGAAATCTGCCTAAATGTTTGTCACACCTTCGGTTTACAATGTAACATGTAATTTTATTAACTCCTTAAAAATGTTGATTTAATATTATTACATCTTTATTAATGGTGTTAATGGTGTTCGCCGGTATGTATGGTACGGCACTGATTCTATTTACTATCTAATTACATCTGATGGATGTATTTCTTATATACATGCTAACTCTTCTAATATGCGATATAAATAAATCGATTAACCTTTGCTTTTGTCCTAATATATGTTATACATGCTATTCGATAATAAGAATAGGGCAGGTTCCCGGATTCCTATGTATCTTTCCCCTCTCTCTGGGGCGGCTCTAAATAACCTATACCGTGTTGATTAGCCGTTAAACAACATTCAATTCAATTCAATTCATTATATTCATTTCTTCTTTCGGTATTATTCGTATCAGGCACCTGCTATTTCCGTTATATTTCGGAATGTAAAGTACGGTACGATACGGCTTTTACCCCCAACGTATCTGGTACTACAGGCTTGATGTCATCTACATATCGGCTATTTTCGTCTAATCCAACAAACTACGGATCAGTGAATATTAATAAATCACGAAACACTGCGTATTTTTTCACTAAACCTGCTAAAATGAGCTGTCTAACCGAGTATATTAATTCGTCGAAACCGTGTGCCATCATGAAAATATGTTTGTGTCCGATATAAAATATTTTTCATTGTAAGTTATTTCTGTACCATGTATTGTCCCGCTGGTGCACTCTTGCTAACTACACAGTGATATTTACCATCTCATGAGATTTCCAATAATTTGCAAAAATAATAGATATTTTTTCTATGTTGGCAAATTTATAAACAGAAGTGATTTTAAATGTACCTTATGATTCTTTGGTCAAGTAATTCCGTATGTTTTATGCTGTAGTGATTATTATTTGCATTTTGTACTATTTTCCAACTTTATTTTTCTTTAAATGAAGAGCGAATACAATGCACATGTTTGTTTAAGCATACTGCGTTACAAACATTTCCTCCATCACGCGATCTATTCATCGCAAACACCACTCCATGTTCCGCCTTTCAGCGGTTTTCTGTGCACCACTTACAAACTACGTTTCTCCCTCCATCTTTTTACCCGCGCATGCGCTGGTCCATTTCTAGTTTTTTTATAAGTTTATATAACTATACGGTTGACTGCCGTAATAAAGGCGGGGAGACGTTGTTTTATTCTGTAGTGTTTTACACGCCTATGATTGGAATGAATTGGAACAATTTCAGTATGTACGTAAGTCAAAACAAAACTGCGCTGTGTCCTGATCTGCTGTTTTTGCCTCTAACCGTTATACTCATTCATATTTATTACAGGGTGAGCAATTACCAGAATTTATAACCTGCTTTGCACCGTTAACGTTCAAACACATCTTGTTGGAATGTGTAGACTTTGATCCTATGCGTCAAAGGTACTACAATAATAATACTATGAAAGAGTTATTTGATACTATAGATTTTAGTCTTGTTTTAGATTTCCAAATAAAAATCAGACTATATAAATCATTATAATGTGTTCTTATATATATTTACTTGTTGACGGGCATTGTTGATTTACATATATAGTTTATATTACTAACATATCGTCCCTTATTTTCTAATAGTTTTATCTTTATATATTTACATTAATTTTTAATTTTTAATTTTTAATTAATACTTCATTTTTTCATCTTTCATTAGTTTTTGCATTCATTCATTCATTCATTGCCTCTAACCCAACATGTTTTAATGCAAGTATTTTAGGCGATCATAATCATATTCTTGATTAAAATATCTATTCATTACAGAAAAAATTAGGCATGTACCTTATTTCTTGGGCTCCGCATTTCATTAGTAAACCATTGCAACCGGCAATACAGAAACAAAATACAACGAATACAGATTCTGTCGTCCTTTCGCGCTGATAAAAAAACATGAAAAGAAGACATGACAGAAAACAGACACCATTATACAACGGATATGTAATACTTACATCTAGCGGACAATCCCTTGGCATCAGATTCGCTACAGGAACTGGGAAAACATATACCTATCGTTATAGCCGCCACCGGACTGAAAAGGCTTGTTCCCTGCAATATAAAAATCGCATGATATCCAGGCAAGTAACTTAAAAATGAATTTTAACTTGTGTTAAACGTGTTAACAAGTTTATCAAAAGAGGTAATGACTCTATCCTTTGCAACCCATTTACAGTTCGCCACTATGCCTGCCTCTTTGATTGTGTGATGACCAGACGGACTCTGATCCCTAAATCCTGAGAGGACGGTAACGTTTGATGTTTATTTTTCTAATCTTGTCTTGTTGTGCCCTTTACGGTTTATTCTCATATTGCTCTGGTTTCATGCACCCTAGAACCTGGTTTAAACCACTTTTAGCCACCAACTGTTCTTCGTTTAAAACGTTACGTATACTCATTGGCACAAGACGTGATCAGGAGCACGAGGCGTTACCATGGACATTCGAATTATGTATATTTGATTTATATGACACAGATGAGAATACTCCCCAATTCTGCGATGAAATAATGTCAGTTTTGTCTTCATTTGTTGCTTTAAAATGTTATAGGAGTTGTTTTTTAATTGTAACGCTTGATAAATAATTCACGATTATCATGATTATCGCATATCACTTCAAAAGGTCTGTTATTTATGGTTAGTTGTGCAAACATTGTCAATTTTTTACCAGAGCGAATACAGTCCGTTTTATTTAAATCGACTTTTGTCCGCACAAAATCTGAAAAAAAATTACGTTTTTTGTCCGAATAACGCATTCTGTCTGCAAAAGATCTGAAAAAGCGCGGACAAACAGCATCACTTTTACAGATTTTGTGCGGACAAAAATCGCTGCAGACAAAAAGACAAAAAGCGCCACGCGGACAAAAATCACTGTCACATACGTCTACAGTAGTTTTCCTGAAATTTAACTTACAGCGCCGATGATATAAGATGATTTACAGTACTGTCCGGTATATGGGTATGTTGGCGACGTTCCGTTACCAAACATCACAGCCTCCACCGCCAAACACTCGTCATAGGATCCCGGCCACATCATGTTGCCTTCCAAAATACCACTAGCAGGCTTACCCATCGCATCAAGCACTAGAAAATATAAAAACATAGTTTCTTATGTTCAAATTCGTTGATTTGTTTGTTTGGTTAACGTCATTTTTAGCACATTTTAGGCTGTGTTTGACCGTCGGTATTTAATAGTGTTTACTTCTGGGTAGAACCAGTGCTGTATACTTCCCGCCATCAGTAAGAATCGACACTTGTCACTTACACGTCGAGATCCCAGTGAGATTCGAACATGCAGGGCTGAGAGGCGAGAAGTTTTCAAACGCAGCGTTTTTACCCTCTCGGCTTTTGATGACTTAATATTACCGATGAAGCTGTCAACGCAGCACTCGTTCTCGCGGTGTAGCACTAATTGTCGCGGTGCAGTACTAGTTGTCGCGGTACAGTACTAGTTGTCGCGGTGCAGTACTAGTTGTCCAGGTACTGCACTAGATGTAGTTGTCGTCGGAGCACTAGTTGTCGTGGTACAGCACTAGTTGTCGCGGTACAGCACTAGTTGTCGTGGTGCAGTACTAGTTGTCCAGGTACTGCACTAGATGTAGTTGTCGTCAGAGCACTAGTTGTCGTGGTACAGCACTAGTTGTCGCGGTGCAGCACTAGTTGTCGCGGTACAGTACTAGTTGTCGCGGTGCAGCACTAGTTGTCGAGGTGCAGTACTAGTTGTCGCTGTGCAGTACTAGTTGTCCAGGTACTGCACTAGATGTAGTTGTCGTCGGAGCACTAGATGTCGTAGAACCGCACTGGCTGTACCGGTAAAGCACGACTTAACGTTGTACTGTAATGGCTGTCGCGGTACTGCAATACATGTATCTGTCGTCACAGCACTAGCTGTCTTGGAACATTACTAGTTTTCGGGGTGAAGCTCGAGTTGTTAGGGTACAACATTAGTTGTCAATGTACAGCACTATATGTCAAGGTACATCACTAGTTGTCAGGTCACTGCACTAGCTTTTAATGTACAACATTAATTGCCAAGGTACAGTACTAGTTTTCAATGTATAACACTAGTTGTCATGGTACAGCAATAGTTGTCAAGTAACAGCACGTGTTGTCGCGGTAAAGCACTAATTGTCAAGGTAAGGCACTAGTTTTCAAGGCATAGCACTATCTGTCAATGTACAACACTAGTTGGCAAGGTACATCACTAGCTGTCAATGTAGAACACTAGCTGTCAAAGTATAGCACTACCTGACAAGTTACAGCATTTATTGTCAATGTACAGCACTAGCTGCCAATGTGCAGCAC
>JAWPHD010009240.1:0-105972 GCA_037043455.1 Cyrtodaria siliqua
GCATTTTCATTGCAAAATTCTGCTGCATGAAAAATTTGTGAAAAATACTACTTAGCATTTTTATCTAATAATGGTTTTAAATTGTTGGATATTCGTAAATTAAGACTACCTGAAAGTTTTATTGCAAAATATGAAGGCTAAATGAAATTTCTTAATTTTCTGCTGTCCCACCAGCAAGGAATTTACATAGGAAAGTCCCATCAAAAAATCATTTTGGCTGCAAAATATTTATTTCTCAACCGATTTTCAAAAGGTGGGTTTTTTTACCACTACAAATACCAGTTCTAATGATATATAATTGATGTACGTATTATTTAAATTTTGCTCAAGCTTTTGCAGAAAAACCTATGGCTGAAACAAGCGCCCCAAACAATAGGAGTTTGTCCGCTTCAAGATAAGGGTTTTAGCATTCTAGCAATCACTGACTTTATTTTCACTGGTACGGCTATTAAAAGATGCACATTTATTCAAAAGTTGAAAATTTTGTTTAAGAAAGTATAAACAAGAGGTCAATGACCTTGAAGCTCTACTGATTGATTTTGATTTCAGGAAGTAGTCGCTACAGACTTGTTTTTTGAAAAATTATTTTTAGCCGTGGCGGCCATCTTGAATTTCCGGCCGACCTGAAATTTTGCTAGGATCAATTACACATCAAGAGCAACATTCCTGTTAAGTTTCATGAAAATCTGTCGAGTAGTTTCAGAGGAATAGTCGCTACAAGTTTTCATTATATAACTCTATGTAAACAAAGTTGCCCGCTGACAGCCATGTTTAACATCGAATCGAAACGATTTTTGACAAGACTAACATCATGTCATGCTGATCATTTTACAAAAAGTCCCATATCAATATCACTTATAGTTTTCAAGAAGTAGTCGCTACAAACTTGTATTTTGAAAATCTATTTTTAGCAGTGGCGGCCATCTTGAATTTCTTGCCGACCTGAAATTTTGCTAGGATCAATTAGACATCAAGAGCAACATTCCTGTGAAGTTTCATGAAAATCCGTCAAGTAGTTTCAGAGGAGTAGTCGCTACAAGTTTTCATTATATAACTCTATGTAAACAAAGATGGCCGCTGACAGCCATGTTTAACATTGAATCAAAATAATGTTCGACTCGGATAACCATCATGTCATGCTGATCATTTTAGAAAAGTCCCATATCAATATCACTTATAGTTTTCAAGAAGTAGTCGCTACAAACTTATTTTTTAAAAATCTATTTTTAGCCGTGGCGGCTATCTTGAATTTCTGGCCGATCTGAAATTTTGCTAGGATCAATTAGACATCAAGAGCAACATTCCTGTGAAGTTTCATCAAAATCCGTCAAGTAGTTTCAGAGGAGTATTCGCTACAAGTTTTCATTATATAACTCTATGTAAACAAAGATGGCCGCTGGCAGCCATGTTTAACGTCGAATCAAAACGATTTTCGACAAGGACCAACATCATGTCATCCTGATCATTTTAGAAAAAGTCCCATATCAATATCTCTTATAGTTTTCAAGAAGTAGTCGCTACAAACTTATTTTTTAAAAATCTATTTTTAGCCGTGGCGGCCATCTTGAATTTCCGGCCGACCTGAAATTTTGCTAGGATCAATTAGACATCAAGAGCAACATTCCTGTGAAGTTTCATGAAAATCCGTCAAGTAGTTTCAGAGGAGTAGTCGCTACAAGTTTTCATTATATAACTCTATGTAAACAAAGATGGCCGCTGGCAGCCATGTTTAACGTCGAATCAAAACTATTTTCGACAAGGACCAACATCATGTCATGCTGATCATTTTAGAAAAAGTCCCATAGCAATATCCCTTAGAGTTTTCAAGAAGTAGTCGCTACAAACTCGTTTCTTAAAAACCTATTTTTAGATTTGGCGGCCATCTTGGATTTCACATCTACATGAATTTTTGCTAGGATCAACTAGACTTCATGGGCAACATTTCTGTAAAGTTTCATGAAAATCCATTCAGTAGTTTCAGAGGAGTAGTCGCTACAAAAAAAAAGTTAACGGACAGACGGACAGACGGACAGACAGACGGACGGACGGACGGACGACGGACACCGCACCACGGCATAAGCTCTGCTGATCTCTGATCAGTAGAGCTAAAAATAAATACATTATATAACTGTTTTGATATGGAGTAATGTTTAATGTATTTACATGCCAAATTCTATGGTTTAAAAGTGCTTTATTACTTAGAAATGTGTGAGCATAATGTACAAAATGATCAGAAAAGTTTTCTCTGGGGCCATGTAGTGGATTTTATATGCTACCCTGGCTTTTAATGTATATATTTTCATCAGTCTCTCATAGCTCTGTATAGAGCCACTCTTAAAATGATTGTACAATTCCTTCATAAAGTCACCCAAAGCCAGATGATCTCTTAATAAATATAGATGATGGTCTCGTAATACTTGTGGTCATGCCATCAGGGTAGACTGTATTTCCAATATACACTGCACCACAAACCACGGTAATCAAACCATTACATTTTACTTGGTTGTATGGACCCTAGCCAGGAAAATGCCTACAAGGAAAGAGAACACTGAATGAATACTTTAAACAATGATTTAGTTTAGTTTTAATATAATAATCTGTGATTCTGTGATAGCCAGAAAGAAAAGTGATAGAATATGCAGGCACATCTTCTGACATTGATCCTAAATGTGAAAATCTGAGAAAAATTGTTTATACAACTGTTATAATATAAATCCATATTTTAAATATTAAATTGTTTATTTCAATACCTATAAACTCTATAACAGAAAATGCCTTCTACTCAACTGTATATTTACAAGGAAAAAGTCCTAAAATAAATCAAACTGATTGATTTAATACAAAAGCAGTAACCTGAGCCTTTCTTTCTTCCATTATGGAAGCTTATAAGCCAGGGTAAAGGTTCAAATTGCTTGAGCCGTTCATTATCAAAGATTACATTGTGTAGGTTCAAATGCTCATCTGTCAGTGCACTACAATGTATAACGGCCAGTCTATCAGTGCATTTCAAAGAATACAACATAAGGCTCTGCATATCTGAGCCTTTTAAAGCTCATTACCTATACCTTTAATATATTCTGTGAATTTCAACAATTAAAGCATGGGCTCCACTAATCTGAGCCTTATCTACCATGAAAATATATGTTTCATACCTCCAATAACACTAAACCATTTAAAGATAGGCTCTAGGCTAGTACTCCACCCATACAACCCCTACCCCACCCACACACCCCTACACCAATGCGCCAATCCTACCTGCTTTAAAGAAGCTATTCAAATACGTTTTAAACCTACAAACTGCAAATGTATCTTAATGAAAAATGCTCCATTGAAGCTTTCAGCAAACTGCGTGTTGTACGCATAAAAAAAATTACATTACATATTTACATTTACAAATGTGTATACTTAACAAGAGGTCAATGACCTTGAAGCTCTACTGATAGGTTTTTGATAGCTAGATCAGCATTCCTGTGAAGTTTCATGAAAATCCGTTAAGTAGTTTCAGAGGAGAAGTTGCTACAAGTTTTAATTATATAACTCTATGTAAACAAAAATGGCCGCTGGCGGCCATGTTTAACGTCAAATCAAAATAATGTTTGACAAGGATCAACATCATGTCATACTAATCATTTCAGAAAAAGTCCCATATCAATATTACTTATAGTTTTCAAGAAGTAGTCACTACAAACTTGTATTTTGAAAATCTATTTTTAGCCATGGCGGCCATCTTGAATTTCCGGCCGACCTGAAATTTTGCTAGGATCAATAAGACATCAAGAGCCACATTTTTGTGAAGTTTCATGAAAATCCGTCGGGTAGTTACAGAGGAGTAGTCGCTACAAGTTTTTACTAGATAACTCTATGTAAACAAAGATGACCGCTGACAGCCATGTTTAACATCGAATCAAAACAATTTTCGACAAGGACCAACATCATGTCATGCTGATCATTTTAGAAAAAGTCCCATATCAATATCACTTATAGTTTTCAAGAAGTAGTCGCTACAAACTTGTTTTTTGAAAATCTAGTTTTAGCGGTGGGGGCCATCTTGAATTTCCGGCCGAACTGAAGTTTTGCTAGGATCAATTCGACATCAAAAGCAACATTCGTGTGAAGTTTCATGAAAATCCGTCAAGTAGTTTCAGAGGAGTAGTCGCTACAAGTTTTCATTATATAACTCTATGTAAACAAAGATGGCTGCTGGCAGCCATGTTTAACATTGAATCAAAACGATTTTCGACAAGAACCAACATCATGTCATGCTGATCATTTTAGAAAAAGCCCCATATCAATATCACTTAGAGTTTTCAAGAAGTAGTCGCTACAAACTTGTTTTTTAAAAATCTATTTTTAGATTTGGTGGCCATCTTGGATTTCACATCAACATGAATTTTTGCTAGGATCAACTAGACATCATGGGCAACATTTCTGTAAAGTTTCATGAAAATCCATTTAGTAGTTTCAGAGGAGTAGTCGCTACAAAAAAAAAGTTTACGGACAGACAGACAGACAGACATACAGACGGACGACGGACACCGCACCACCGCATAAGCTCTGCTGATCTCTGATCAGTAGAGCTTAAAACAAGTTTTGGACAAAGCATTAATGTAAATTGTTTACTCTTAGTCCTAACCATAAACCTATTTCATTTTTCCTCTTCCCCTTATATGTAAATTCAACATTGCCGTCTGTCTTTTTAAATGACATTAATTTATGTCAAACAGTCGACAAAAGGCCATTTTAGTAATTGCTGGAGGCATTTGATTGTCATTCAGTACCTCAGACTTCAATAAGCATCTACATCGAGTATGACTGGGCGCACTTGACTTTTCAAATCTAATAAGTCTGTACACGGGAATTTGGTTCTCAATATTTATTTATCAGCGATTTATTGTGTCTGTGTGTGAGAATTTGGGTCTCAATATTTATTTATCAGCGCTTCATTGAGTCTGTATGTGAGAATTTGGTTCTCAATATTTATTTATCAGCGATTCATTGAGTCTGTGTGTGAGAATTTGGTTCTCAATATTTATTTATCAGCGACTTATTGAGTCTGTATGTGAGAATTTGGTTCTCAATATTTATCAGCAATTTTGTAATGCGTTTTTGTACTTTTAATACCTTTTTCGTGAAAAATATGCGTAATTATGCAGATATGCATATTATCTGGAGCACTGAATGAACAAACCGTGAGGCACTCCTTACCTGTTCCCTTCTATCAGCCATGGTACTGATCATGATGTTCAACAGGGAGGCCTGTTTTTTGTTCGCCATGGCCTCCTTCATAGCCTTCTGTATTTCCTCTGGCGTGGCCACATAGTAGCCATTCCCTCCAAATGCCTGCATGATCTTCTCATAGCGTGCGTTGGCCATCAACACTGTCGGGGGATGACTGCAAAAGGAAACGTGCCCGTCTTAAAATAAACTCTTTTTTTTTTTTAAATAGAATCAGTTTTAACAAAAACTGAATTTACTTTCCCATTATGAATTACTTGTTCTGATTCTGCATACATAAAGAGAAAATAGAGGGGTTTTAATAAGTGTTTTATGTATTATGTATATTGTTAGCATCAGAGAAACCACAGTGTATTATATACTGCCTACATACAGGGTTTTTATAATATATGGTTATAAATCAATGCTGTATTCCCAAATGGTTGTCATGTCAACCTATATCTATCGATTTTTGCTTATCAAATACTTAATGCCTATCGGCTCAACAAAAAATAAATGGTGGTCTAACATTCTAGTTACTAATTTGATAATGTTTTTAGCTCTACTGGTCGAAGGTCTGCAGAGCTTATGAGATAGCAAGTTGTCCGTCATCTGTCCATCCGTTAAATTGTGTCTTGTTAACATGAGAGGGCTTTCTTTTTTCATCTGATCTTTTCCAAACTTAGCCAGATTGTTGATATTAATGAAAGCTCAGACAAGTTCGAAAACTAGTCAAATTGGAAAAGGATAACCCGAGTTATGGCCCTTGGTTTTAAATATGCTACATTTTACCTTGTTGATACAATAGGGCTTTCATCTTTTCTCTCATTTTTTTGCTGAACCTGATAAATTTGATAATATAAGGCACTGATATAGTTTTCTGTTTGTTACGTAGATTATTCGATGATTCTGTATGGTTTACACAGTTATCTATTTAACAGAATGGGATGCTCGATGTGGGAACCACCATATTGTTTTTCTTCATGACTTTTTATGACGTCAGATAATGTTACATACCAAAAAGTGCATAATTATCTGCATGATGAAAAAATTCCAGACAGCGTCCACATACTGCTTACCTCAGAGTTCTGTCCGTGCCATCCAGACTTTTGTAGACATCTTCGTTGAAACTTTTGGAAATACCGTTGTTGTTGATGATAACAAACACAATTGGCAGCTCATATCTGAAAATGTATTACATATAAGTGAGAGGCAGAGCTCCAAATAAGCTTCTTTGCCAAAGGGTATTGTATCCCCTACATAAATCTGTAACGGTGATTTTGAACGTTTTGACTCTTAAAGGCAATGTTGCTTTTTACTCACGAACATGCCATTTTTATAATAGAATTGTAAAACTGTCAATGCTTAGCTGTACTCCTAATTTACTTTTTCAATGCTGATTTCCTAGATTGTAATGCTGAAATATTGCTTCTCTGGAGCTTCATTATCCAAAACTTACATACAGACCGTCTACAATTACAATTCCGAGAAACCGGAAAATTTCCCATTACCCAAAACTTTACTTCAGACTGCCCTGAGAAACTGGTAACCAGTTTCAGTTTCCAATTCAAACCCCGATATGCTGGAATGGTAACCCATCTGCCCTGAGAGCTGGTAACTAGTCCTCACATCCAAAACATACCAGCAGATTGCTCTGAGAAGCTGGAAACCAGTCCCATCATCGAAAACATATCTGCAGATTGCTCTGAGAAGCTGGTAACCAGTCCCATCATCCAAAGTCTACCTGCAGATTGCCCCTGAGAAGCTGGAAACCAGTCCCATCATCCAAAACATATCTGCAGATTGCTCTGAGAAGGCAAAACCTACCTGCAGACTGTCTCCAATTCGAATCCTGAGAAGCCAAATGCACTGTCTCCCTGTATACTGATTACCCGCTTCTCTGGGGCATGGTCACGACAGTAGAAGGCTGCGGCAATTGCAAACCCCACACCCACACCCATTGTGCCGAAGGTTCCTGCATCCAATCTGGGGAGAGTACAGTAAGCGAGTTAGTTTGTAATTAAGTATGTATGTTTCAGGCCATTTTTAAAAATATTGTTTGATGTAATGTTTACTTCTCAACAAAAAAATGCAACTCAAAATATTGGGAGAAAATATATGAGACCGACCTGCGAGATTGACCTGCGAGACAACCCTGCTAAATACCCTGGTCTGACTGCAACCGACCTGCTAAATACCCTGGTCTGACTGCAACCAACCTGCTAAATACCCTGGTCTGACTGCAGTAATGACAAAGGTTCTTAGTAAGGGGTCAAATTTAAGAAATAAAATATTCCTCGAGTTTATATTGTGCCAGACCAATACCTGGTGGGCAGGATCATCAATACCAAAGGCTAAGATCCATGGTTTCAATGTTTTTCAAGTCCCAAACACCAGGTAATCTTTGTTTTGCATGTTTTATGCGCTTAAAATCTTTAAAATTATTTTTTAATAGTAACAGACATGATGTCAGAGGTACTGATAGAAAATGTAATACCTTCTCAATAACCAATCAGCATTGAGTATTTTAATAAACTATGTAAGATATGTATATAAATGAGTGAAAGAGTGAGTACTAAAGTAAATCAGTTTATACTTTATTTATTTAGTTAGAATTGCGCAAGTTTGTTAGTAGGTTAGTATATAAATACAAAAGCAAAGAACAGAAGAATGTTAAAGAAGAGTTTGAAATCATTCACACTCAGCCCATCTTCAGACCTTCAACAAATGCAACAAATGCTCCATGATATTCGCACCAAACAAGTCGAGGGATTGTGTCTCTTTTTTCATATCACAATCATACTCGGATGCATATGCATATCTCCCTTTTTTATATAATAATTGGGATATAAACATTTGTAAACAAAATTATATGTATTGTATAATGGTAGTGTGATAATTGTATGTACATCTCACATTGTGTATTGAAGTACCCTGTACATGTGACACACCACAACATAAATATCATAATACATTAGTGTAAAAAATATGCAAATGAAGGCTCAACAATTGTTTGGTTGTTTTTGTTCAGCTCAGTATACAATCAGAATTACCCCGTTGATTTCCGTAGTAAACAGTTAAAAATCTCGAATTACGGAAATCAATTAGGCGGTTTTAATCGTTTGATGTAGTACCAACATACAACATCATCATACAACCACAATATACATGATATATGTATGAGGCTACATTAATACATGTACATCTATTTAATACAGAATTTATTAAACTCGTTATTAAAACTGATATGATGATCGGCACAGCCTCACATCGAATAATTTTTATTAAACTTTCATTGAACTCTAATTATAAATTTAACAGGCAGTCGCGTAAAATCCGCTATGTATATGTATACTTTACCTGTGACAAGGCAGTGAGTTAGGAATCATTGTTCGACTTATGTCCATGGTGTTTGCTCCTTCCGCGATTATTATGGCATCCTTGGGCAAGAATTTGTTCACCTGTACAATGAAACATAAGATAAAAATCAATAATGACTCTAAAGCTAATGTCTCCCCTTAGTATGGAGTTTTGGGCAATAGTTTTTTATTCATCTTGATATAAAAATATTTATTATATACTTGTAGCATGGTCGCTGAATTTTCCTTTGTATTTGCAAAGCTGTAAATAATTAAACTGAAAATAACACCTGTCAGAATGACTGGTGTACTCTAACTACAAGTTATCGAAAGTTAGAGTATGCCAGACAGTTGAAATGGACATGCTACAAAACAAACAGAGTATGGTATCATCTCATTGGTTGATTTAAACACCATGATGAGCTATGCGCATCTCGATGTTTAAATCAACCAACTTGATGAGAGCATACTATATTACAGTTAAACGATATAGTGGATTAGATGATGCAAATAAAACCATAAATCAGTTTACATTTATATGGCAATGGAAAAATAAGGTTGTTAATATATTTAACTATTAGAAGATGTGTTGGTTGGTCACGAATATCGATTTATTTTCATCTCAAATTGGGAAAGCTGATAAAATCTCCTTAATTAAAAATGTTTTTATATCGACTTAAAAACGAACAACTACCCTCTATGTATTTCCTTTAATATGTAAAAAAGCAAATTTTCATGTACTATATATAAGGTATTTAAATATAGAAATGGCTATAATTGCAAATTACTGATTCAAGACCCGACTGAGTTAAAGCATATTTACAACAATTGATATTTGTACGCAAGAAACAAAGGGATCAGAAAAAAAGATGAAATCTTACAACTTTTTTTCCAAGGATTAAGGTGCTATTTAAAATTCAAAGCGTAATTTTTAATTTTTTATTCTCATTATTATCAGCTCGAAAGCTTGTACTGTTATTGGCAAATGTTGAACCTACATCACTCTCACATATATGCCTTATTAATAAATTTTGTTATTAGGTCTGTGCTAATTTTAAGAATCCAGTCATGGTTGAATGGGTGATAAAAGGGAGTGTGTAACTACGGACATAAATCCATTTTTGACTAATAAGCTGTTGTTATAAAGGGTCAATTGTATTGAAATGTTTAATGTTGTGCCAGTATATCAGTCACTGAATGGTCACAAAAAATAATTCAATACTTATAAATCAATCTGTTTTGAATGCATTTCATTGATTTTGACAGTTTATTACAGTAACAAATGTATTGAAACGAAAATAAAAAATGTCACGTTTTTGAAGGTGTAACGTCACACGACTTGATTTCCATTTTTTTTATTTAATAGTCTCAATTTTGCTAACGTCAAACTATTTGATTGCAGTAGTACATTTGAAATTATGTTTTATCAGTGTGTAGGTTTGAATTTCTTTCAGAAGTTGAACAAAAAATGCACAAGAAAGAAAAATAAAGAAATTCTAAACATTAGAAATCAATTTCTTACCTCATCAAAAGCTGCATAGTAGTTTAGTGGAATGGATTTGTCATCAATGGTTTTCTTTACGATGACTCTGTTCTTGTCAAGTTTCTCATTCAGAGTTGCCCACCATGGCGCCTTGGAATCGAACACAAATGGGTTTCTTTTCAATTCTTCAACCATCTAATAAATAAAAATGTAGAAAATCCTCATAAAGGTGGAAGTTAAATAACTGAACTGAACTGAAATTAAAACAAGAAATGGAGTCGGTAATACACTCATTCACTGCCTGTTTACATGTGTTATGACATTGAATTGGATGTTATAGTAGCACCAACAGCTAAGGTGAAATGGCGACTTCCCCACTTCCATTGGTGGAGGAAGACCCCAGTTTTTGTGCACAGGCGGGCACCTGAGTAGAACCACCATCGTTTCAAAAGCCAGCTGGATAGCTTCCTAACATAAAGATTCCTGGTCCCATGAGGGCTGAAACCAACAGCGGTGAGGGGCAGGTGATTTCAAGTCAGAGAATGTAACCACTCGGCCAAAGAGCCATTACACAAATAATTTCAAAGAACAGGGATATCACCATATAAACCTTACCCACTACCAACACCATCACTATCATCATCTTTACTACAGCTGAATGGGTATATTGTGTACAAAGTTGCTTGCCTGAGTAGTACAAGAATGGAAAATGGAAACATGTTTTTCTTTATCATGTTTATGCTCCAAATATTATTTTATAACATAAAATTTAAGTTGTACATGTACATGTTGTCATTGAATTTGTAAATTGTTCAGCAATATGACAACCAGAACAAGTTATTGCAAACCCCTTGCATGAAAACATACTGACCCAGAGCTGACTTCAGATTTCAAGCTATCCCCACCAACAATACCACATTGTTAATTATCTCTATATTGCACCTAACTCCCCTAGAACTAACTTCAGCTCTTAGGCTATCCCCACCACAGGTACCACATTGTCACCTCTATATAGCACCTACCTGACCCAGAACTGACTTACCGGGTAGATCTCCAGCTATCCCCACCACAGGTATCACATTGTTACCTTTATATAGCACCTACCTGCCCTAGAACTGAATTCAGATCTCCAGCTATCCCCACCACAGGTACCACACTGTTAGCTCTATATAGCACCTACCTGCCCTAGAACTGACTTCAGATCTTCATCTATCCCCACCACAGGTACCACACGGTTACTTCTAGATAGCACCTACCTGCCCTAGAACTGACTTCAGATCTCCAGCTATCCCCACCACAGGTACCACATTGTTACCTCTATATAGCACCTACCTCCAGCTATCCCCACCACAGGTACCACATTGTTACCTATCTCTATATTACACCCACCTGCCCTAGAACTGACTTAGATCTCCAGCTATTCCCCACCACAGGTACCACATTGTTACCTCTATATAGCACCTACCTGCCCTACAATTGTCTTCAGATCTCCAGCTATTCCCCACCACAGGTACCATGTTGTTACCTACCGGTATCTCTATATTGCACCTACCTGCCCTAGAACTGACTTCAGATCTCCAGCTATCCCCACCACAGGTACCACATTGTTACTTATCTCTTCTGGGGATATGTCAATCTGAAAACATCAAATATATGTGAAAATATCAAATTGTATCAAATCTGGCAATTGAAATGTAGGTACTGTGTGGAAATATTAAATATGTCATGTGGACATATCAATGGCTTGTAAAATCTAAACCTTGTGAAGAAATGTTAAATTGGTACAGAGAAAATACCAAATATGTCTTGTGAATCTAGACCTTAGATAGTAATGTTAAATTGGTACAGATAAAATACCAAATATGTCTTGTGAATCTAGACCTTAGATAGTAAAGTTAAATTGGTACAGATAAAATACCAAATATGTCTTGTAAAATCTAAACCCGGTGAAGAAATGTTAAATTGGTGCAGAGAAAATACCAAATATGTCTTGTGAAATCTAGACCTTAAATAGTAATGTTAAATTGGTACTGAAAAAATACCAAATATGTCTTGTGAATCTAGACCTTAGATAGTAACGTTAAATTGGTACAGAGAAAATACCAAATATGTCTTGTGAAATCTAGACCTTAGATAGCAATGTTAAATTGGTACAGAGAAAATACCAAATATGTCTTGTGAAATCTAGACCTTAGTTAGTAATGTTAAATTGGTACAGAAAAAATGCCAAATATGTCTTGTGAAATATAGACCTTACATAGTAATGTTACATTGGTACAGAGAAAATACCAAATATGTCTTGTAAAATCTAGACCTTAGACAGTAATGCTAAATTCGTGGAGTGAAAATACCAAATATGCTTGTGAAATATAGAGTATTTTCTAAACAGGCTTAATGTCATAAACATTATTGTTTTAAATATCTTCTATTCAGAGGTAAAAAGTATTGCTTTTGACTACTGGCTGTTCTAATAATTATGACATTTTGAAGAGGGAAAATAAGGAAAGAGTGGGTGTTTCTCAGAGTAAGTACAGTGGCTGAGTCTGACCTGTATAATTTTCACATCAGGCCTAAATCGAGGAGGAGCACCAAAATGGAGAATCCAGTTCAACCTGGCACCAAGAAGTAACACAACATCAGCATCTTGTAGAGCCCTGAAATAACATGTTACATCTGTTTGATGATATAAGTTGTTATCAGAGTAAACGTTACTTTGCTCATCATCATCATCAGCAGCAGCAGAAGCATCATCATCATCATCATCTTTAATTTCATCATCATCATCATCATCATCATCATTATCATCGTCATCTTTAATTTCATCATCATCATCATCATCATCTTTAATTTCATCATCATCATCATCATCATCATCTTTAATTTCATCATCATCAGCATCATCATCATCTTTAATTTCATCATCATCAGCATCATCATCATCTTTAATTTCATCATCATCATCATCATCGTCATCTTTAATTTCATCATCATCATCATCATCAACAGCAGTAACATAATAACCATGATCACCCCCACTATGGAAACCATCATGAACATCAGTATAACCATTACCAAAAGCATCACTATCATCTTTACTACATGTATCTAATATGCAGCAGCATCACCATCATCACCACCACCATTAGTATTACTAATAGTAGTAGTGGTAGTATCATCATCATCAACAGCAGTAGTTGCAGCATATATAAAATGCTCGATTCAAAATGACCTTCTTATGCTGATAATATACTGTAGAACCTAAATTATACAGGTAAATTGATCAATAACCAGTTCTCGATATATTGATATAACATTTACTAATAGTTCAGACTATTTTTATAATTTATGGTGAGGCTCTTCTCAAAAACCCAGATTTTAACTGGAAAACTATAAGCCAAAATGTAGAATGTAAAGACATGAATGTCAACATTTAGAATGTCGACAAGATTAGGCATGTTTGATAAACATTTCCAGATATCAGTTAAAATCTAGGCTGCAGGGACTTGAAACTGATAACACTGAAAAATTATACTAGCACGACGGTAATCTATGTAAACAATGGTAACATTGACCCATATCTGTCCTTCCTCCCACAACTTCATAAAAAATCCTCATATCACAGATAGCAAGTAATCTTGATACACCATCTGCTATCATACGGGGATTAGATGACAGTAAGTTGACTTTCACTGTCAGTGAATTCATTATGAACTGAACAATAACAATGGATGCTTTTCTTCAGTTACACACACAATTCAACATTATAATGGCTGCATCATGCATTATCATTCAAAGATAAATCTGGCACCCAAAGTGAGTGTTTTACGGTGTGTGTTTTTTTTATTAACGTAATTTGATTTTTTCAGACCATAAAACAAACCTCATAGTCCCAAAATAAAGCTTTTTATGTAGAATAGTTTATTTCATACAAAAGGCCATAGGCCCGTGAGTACACAAATGCTTATTTAACAATATACAACATATCAATAGGTGGTGTATGAAATGCTAGAAATATAATTATCATTGCTTTTTTGCTATGACAAATCAAATTTCAAGAGCACAACAATTGTGCTGGTGTTACCTTATAATGTTGTGTGTTGCAACGTTATTGGTCATTTCATAAGGTCTTTTACCCACAGGTGTAGGTAGGAATGGTAATTTACAGCCCTTTGCATAATAGTACAAAAGTTAACTTGACCTGGCATGGCCACACACATAGGGTGTTTATCAGGTCTAGTCTTTACACAAGAGACGTTCATTTGGTTGAATGCCTTTACCCACGGGTGTAGGTAGAAATACTAATTTACAACCTTTAGCATAATAGTATAAAACTTAATTTGACCTGGCAGGGGCCACATACACGGAATGTTTATCAGGTGCAGTGTATTCACTCTTGAATAGGTAGGAACCATTAACACCAAACACTTACTTTGACCTGGCAGGGGCCACACACAACGGGTGTTCATCAGGCAGAGTACCTTTACCCATGGGTGTGGGAAGGAATGGTAATTTACAGCCCTCCACTATGGCCTTTAGTTCCTTATCACACTTGGCATAGGCAGCACCTGGTAACAAAACAGAAGTCATTTTAAAAAAATTGAAATATGTAAATGCCTAAACATGGTTTAATGTTTATTAATCTTATGAAATCGGGTTTTACGTCCCAATAACACATCAATTTAGGTTATACTGGGACAGCAATCTCAGATGGAGATGAGATAAACGATGCTTATGAATTAATAAATGGATAAAACATTTTCCGTATAATAGCCTTTGCTATGCATGAGTTTAATAACGTGTTGCAACCTGAACCATGATAGCGGCAGGAGTCACAAATTCATTATAACAAGAGGGTATAGGCGAATGTTATTATATAAGAAAGAATGCTCATTCTTATGAACTTTCACTTGACAGGTTGGCAACATGTGTATATAGGTGCAGATGACACAAAGCTTGAGATATTTGGTGTCCACTGCAGTATGGTTCCAGTGCATTGTAATCCGGTTAGGCCAAACAAAATAGTATGTGTGGTTCAGGTAACACAGGCAAAAAAAATAGGGTAGGTAGGTAGGCTTTTTTTCCCCTCAATAATGAATTCAATTCTGATAATGAATTTAATATGTTAAATTACCATACCTTGAGTTCGATTTTTTTGTATTATCAACAATATTTTTTTTTTTTTTTTTTTTTTTTTAAAGGGCGGTTGGGTTACCTGAACCACACATATTCTTTCATGTGGCCTTACAACATGTTGAAACGGGATTTAAGCATGACCTAAATCTGCAAATGAAAATATTGGCACATTATGGTGTTTATAGCAGTACGTCATTGAACTGTTGGTGTACTTGACAGGTATACATGTATAAGAATATGGGCACAATATGGTGTTTATAGCAGTACGTCACTGAACTGTTGGTGTACTTGACAGGTATACATGTATAAGAATATGTGATACAAGTACTAAATCTACTTCTTAATTCAACTGAGTCATACTTGTTAACAAGACATCATCCTAGTCTTAAACTAGAACTATCACTGATGATGATGAATACCTTTTTGATCAGTTGTTACGTGTATATGAAGTTCGGGAACAACCCATTCAAAACTGTTTGATGAATGCAAGTAATAAAAATGTTTCACGCGATGCGACAAAAATGTGTTACGCGACGGGACGTTACAGACAACGTGATTCCTATATAGCCCCCACTTCACTTTTTTGAAAGCAGAGGTATAATTACGTACCCTTGCCAACAATGACCAGTGGTCGCTTGGCAGACGATAGTGCATCCACAGCCTTCTTGATATCGGCTGCACTGGCGCACATACTTGGGGGAGGAGGGCACTTGGGATAATATCTCACAGAACTTTCTTTCACCTGTGTCATGACAAAGTTTCCTGGCATGTCGATATATACAGGACCGGGTCGACCATAAATACTTGTGCGTACTGCCTGAATTTGAGAAAAATATCATATTAAATAAACATATATGTGCTCAGTGGATAGCATGGTTCTGAAACCCGGGACTATGAGTTTAAGCCTCAACAGCACCACTGGTTTTTTTTGGCATTTCCTTAGGCAACACTTTTCTTAGCAAGGTTAATGAGACATTATACTGTACATTAGCTAGCTCTGAAAATAAGGAGATATTAATTCCTCTTTTTTTTCCAATGATAACCCATATTAATTTTATTCAATTAACGAAAACTCGATCAATACTTCAGATGTTTTGGTTAAGAAATAAACATTTAATTAATAAAACACCTTTTCCACATAAAATGGTATTCTTTCTATTCTGCTGGGCTGACATGACATTTTGTTGTACATACGAGCACACTCTACTTGTCGGTATTCTTGGAAAGCTCCCATCATATCCTGATCCCTCTCAGATGAACCACCAATTGTGATCATAGGCCTGAAAAATATCAATTTTCAGTAGTAATTAAAGGGTCACACAGCAACCTTAAATCTTAAAAAAGTGTGTTACTTACCGCTAGTTTGTTTAAACAATTTGAATATTTAAAAATCATATAGTAACCCTTAATCCGCTACATATATATAATGGACTGTTCTTTCTTTGAATTAAGTCCATTCCATTTATGTGACAAAGGGGTGTTTTGGGGAAAATGACAGCAGCCAGACATTGTAAACCCTGATCAGCAGGGTTCGACACTAACAGTGTCCCAGGATCCCGAGGATCCCAGATTTTCAGGTGGGATCCCTGCTTCTAGAAGCTGGGGATTCCACTGGAAGCAGGGGATTCCACTGGGAACCCTGATTTTGCTGTCAGGTTCTTGTTAAGAACACACTTTATAGATTATTTAATCCAAATTCTCCCAAAAATCGAGAGCAAAAATTGTTCTAAAAGGTAATTCAGTTTGCCTTTCGTTCTACCTCTATTATCGAGGATCCCTTATATTAATCGCTCTCGCTAGGTGCTTATTAGGTCAACTGGTAAAATTGCAACATCACGAACCGGACGACAATTGTTTTATGTGGGATCCCTAATGCTGAAGTGGGCACCCAGATGTACAAAGTAGGGATTCCAGTCGGATCCCAGACAAAAAAAATTAGTGTCGAACCCTGATCAGCCTGCGAGTTTTGGTTTTACAATGGATGCAAAGACTATTAGTCGTGCTGAGTGCTTTAAGGGTTAATGATACTACCTAAAGTATTAAAAACATTAATACTGGCATAATACTGGCATAATAATACTGGCAAAATGTTGAGTTTAATGAAACAAATAATTACCGGTAGTAAAACATATGGTAAAATAATTAAGAAAAACATAAATACCTACTTCCCCCCATATATAAATATGTAATATACTCAGTTGCAAAAGAAAGTGGACATTGAGTTTTGTTTAGATTTAATTGTATAAAAAAATAATTTAGAAACAGACAAATTCCAAAATGAATATATATGCCATGTTTATCATTCCATTGCCAATATCATGTTGTCATTTGTTTTTCAATAGGTCGAATCATTAAGGACCTGTCGCTTGATAAAGAGGATAGGGTGTAAAGTAAAATTTTCAAAGTGTCCATTTCTTTTGCAAGTGAGTATAGATATAGTATGGTCTCATCGAGTTGGTTGATTTAAACATCGAGGTGGACATAGCCTATCAAGGTGTTTAAATTAACCAACGATATGAGACCATACTCTATTTGTTTTGTAGCAAGTCTCTTTTACCTGTATATGATACTCTAACTTCTGATAACTGGTATTTAGAGTACACCATTTATTCTAAAAGGTGTTATTTTCAATTAAACAATTTACACCTGTGAAAATACAAAGGGAATTTTAGTGCTACAATTATCGCATAAATTGTGTCGTGGGGATTAAGCCATAACATAAAGATCAGAATACACTACTGTTAAATATGCAAATGAAGGCCAATTCATCGCTCAGTCTTTTACATTCAGCTCTGTGTGCAGTCAGAATGGCCTCGTCGATATCCATAATCGTTAAAAATACTGGATTATGGAAGTCAATGAGGCAGTTTCATTTATAAATATCTGTAAAATATATATATGAGGTGCTTTTGTCAATGATATGGTCTGCCACATATTTGTGTATAATTAAATAAATTAATCATCTTCACAACTTTGTACTCCAGTTTGTACGCTTTTTTTTGTTTACTTATGTATATTAATTGGGAATATAGTGCTTAACAGATTGTATTAAAGGGACACGTGGCAATATTGGTATTGTTTTTGTATATTTACTTATTGTTGATTGTATTGCATCAATAATATATTTAAACCAAACCTATGGCAGAATAACGAAGAAACGTTCATCACTTCAAATTTTATTTAAGAAAATTTATTATCTGACATTGATATTTATGTATTTAATACACACATTCTAGAAATTAACAACTGACAAAACAAATTCTCCCAACTTACAGTATGCCCATCTCTCAACACCAAACAAAGAAAATATACATCTTTTCCTGTTTTTAACAATTTCAATTTGTTGTTTGAACGCAACGTAACTTCAAAATAATGTAATCGCTGTTTTGGATGTGTTCTGACATTCAAGAAGGACGTGACATCAGAGGTCTTGATGGGAATTTTGAAACCTCTCCAATAACCAATCAGCATTGAGTATTCTAATAAACTATGTTAGATAACCTTTTATTCAATTATATTCAAATACGTTTAAAGTCATACTGGCTTAATAATTAGTTAATTTTAATTATTTTATATTAATGACAATTAGAAGTTAAGGATGCTTACCAGCAGTTCTCCATGGCATTTGACATGCCGGCTAGGGCATGGACAAGTCCAGGACCCGATACCACCAGGCACACTGCTGGTCTAGGAGGAAACAAAACATTGTAGAGATAAAATAACTGTAATTAGCCAATAGCACAAACATAATAATGCCATAAAATAATAATACAGAAAAATGGTCCTTTAAAAAAAAAAAATTATGTAAAAAAAAAAATTTAAACACTATAATAAGAAACGAATCTTCAAGGCATATTATTAAGTAGGTTTATTTCATGTGTAATAGTATAACATAACCACCACATTCATCTTGTTTCACCTGGCACTGGTTTCACCAACAATTCCTTAGGTTTTATTTAAATACTTAAAAAATCACTAGGCCACTAAGCAAAACTACCCGTACCGTAAGCAGCAATGTCCCCACGCATTATTGAAACAAATATTTGAAAACCATCTCTTTTTATCTTAATATTTAATTTATGTTTATTTTGTAAGGTAAACAATGATCTAAAATTGATCATTTGGCCATGAAATTTACCAGTTTTATGCATAAGGGTAGTTTCTAACGGGGACACTACATGAAAGTATGTAAGTTCACGTGAGTTTTCATGATATGGTATTGAAATGATACTTCTGAAAACTGTGTTAACTATTTCATTTAATGTTTGAATAAGCATATATCCTGCCTTTAATATCCAAGTAATTACCAATTAATGTTACCGTAATTGCAAATTCACAAAAATCCAATATATAAGACTATGACCAAACACAATTTGAAAGTGTAAGAACGTATATACATTACTTTTATGAAAAAAAATAACACTGACAATATTGCATAGAGATAACCTGGTCAAAATAATGATAGCTTACCTTCCTGTCATATAACCAATGGCAGATGCTGCATAGGAAGCCTGAAACATGCACAGACACAACATAAAACACTGTAAAGGCCATTTACATCTGTTTTGTTGTGTAGAATGCGCTATTTTGTAAACACAAATTAAATTTGATAGAGAACATTTCATTTTAGAAGAATGAATCATTTACTATTTTAGAAGTAGATTATAATTGTTATACCAACAACACAAAACACACTGAAATTCTGAGTTAACAAGATAATACACACAAGATTACAGGATCAAACTCTTCCAAAACATAACCATCAGACAAAAAAAAAGCAGCATTGTATGCCTATGCTTAGATGTGAGCAGCAATCAAAAGCATGCATAAACTAGATTCATAACTGTTCTATTTAATACATTACATTAGTTTGACATATTCATTTTCTTTTAATGAAAACATGTAGGGTCAGTTCTTTAAAATGGGGGCGGTCAGGTAATTGTAATCCCACTTATGTTTCTGTGTAAACATCAACTGAAAAGAAAATTAAATCACACAATTACTCATTTAGTTATAAATTATAATATTATACCTCAGTTATGTATTTCTTTCTTTGCGCAATGTGACATCATCCGGTCAATATTCTGTGGTAGTGATCGGACCCGGTCCAAGAGCTATATTTTCAGACGTGTAAAATACATGATGTCAAATTTAAATAAAACAGAAACAGTATTGTTTTAATTTGTTGGTCAGATTTGGTATAATGTATCAAATAATGTATGTTGCTTAGATCCATATGAAAGTTTATGGACTGGGCAGTTAAAGTCCTAGAATGTTATATGGATCTCAGATACGCTTTGGTCCATATACCGGCAATATTCCTAAGGTCTGAATGCCCAGTCCATAAACTTGCATATGGACCTCGGTGCCATACATTATTTGTTAAATATTCAGGTTTTCCAACTTACAGCTTGTTCATTCCTCATGCCAATATATTTGATGCCTTCCTTCTGAGCTGCCATGGCTACCTCTATGACTGGAATACCCACAATTCCAAACATATACTCCACGCCCTACAAACAAAACCAGTTTAATTTATTATTTATTAGGTCATTGAATTAGGTGCTTGTAACAACATGCATAGCACAACTGGAATGTTACACATTTGATTCCACATTAAAGGGACACAAGGTAGTCTTGCTTTCTTTAAAACCTGTGGTGTCCCGTTATTTTTTTCTTCATAATTTACACATTTGCAAATCCATCACGTGGTCCCGCCTTAATTCCATTTAGCGATGGGATATTAGCAGGATATTTCGAAAATAAAATGTTTAAAAAAAAAATTACTGGAAAAATGTGATTACCTGTTTAAAATTACCTATTAAATGTTTTAATTCTACAACATGCAAGCATTTCAAGCTGAAATTAATGAAATGAAATTCTATTTCATACCCCAGCCAACCCCATTTTCGCTTCTTGGAGAAGGGGTTGGATGGGGTATGAAAGTTAATACTCGGACCACCTAATGGTTATTACTAATTATTTGAATAGCATCATGTTTTTTGCATATTATTAATTATTGATTATCAGGTATAAGGTGTTATAACAACTAGTGATGTATCGATTAATGCATTGTAACCGATCATCAGTTACTTAGGCATTCAATTATGATGATCAATTATTAAAGTCTGTAACCGATCATCGGTAAAATGAAAATAATTAATATGCACTTCAATTAATGTTAAAAATAGAAATAAACATGATTATCCAGGAGAATACAATTGTGAAGATGAGCAAATACCCACATTTGTATCAATAAAAATTTGTTTGCTGATTAACATGATTAAAACAAAATAACAATGGCATAATAAAAAGGACAGGAAATAGTAATTACCAAAACAAGAAATTATTCTAACGTTTAAGACCTGAAATATGGATTAGCATGCAAATTTTATACTTCATATTGACTAACCGATTATTACCGATGATTAATTGGTTACTAACAACCGAATGTAACCAATGATCGATTGTTAATTTCAACCGACTGTCCATCACTAATAACAAGTGCTATTAGAAACTACTTGGTTAAATTGAATTCAACACATCTACCCGGTAACAGTCCAAACCCATTATGCCCTCTTACCATATCACTAATCCAAAAGCATACTGAAGAATGTAGAATCATTTAAGATCTGTTCATTAAAAAACATCTTTACCCAAAGTCATCAATAAAGTGGAAGAATGAATGTATAACTGTACTAAATTATAAATTTCAAATGATTTATGCAATACCGTTTAAAATAACGAAAGACACAAAATGACTTTGGTTATAAGAGAAATCAACCATAGAATTCTGGAAACTTACTAGATGTATCTACTAACAAAAACTGTGCTAAAAATGACGTAAAACACCATTTAAACAAACTAACAAAAATTAACATTCTAGATAATAACATGTGCAGCTTTTGCAATATTTTACCTGAAACAATCTTCACTTGTTTTGGAATAAAAATAGTGAAGTTGTAAAACAGTTTTGGTCAGACCTTACCGAGTATAATTATATAATTAGAGATAAATATAATGTAACTTTGATAATTTGGACAGAAGCTGATATTTTATTTGGAAATAAGAAATTTGATATCACCTTGAGAAAAAAACCTGATGCAGGCCAAACTTTTTATGTATCACACAAAAATACAAAAAATCCATTATAAATCCATGATATCTTTCAAAAACATATTATATTTTTATACAAAGTGGAGAAGTGATTATAAAATCGTTGTAGATGTGGTGCAATTTGGGAGACTTTCCCAACACTTTTAACATGTTTAATACCAATTTTGATGATTTAGAGTAATTTTTTAAATGCTCATGGAAACTAAAAAAAAACTAAAAAACTTCTTAATTTTGCAGATCAGGTGTACATAGCTGTGTAACGGTAGCTATGCCCCGGGTCTACTATATCTATCTATCAATTAATCCTGCATGAACCTTACGAGTAACCTATGCAGCTGCGCATCAGTGCAATTGAATGTTAAAATATCTAGATCCTATCCATTTGGTAGGCATAGTATGTGCAGTGTGTGTGAAATACATTTACTATATATTCATATGTTGTTGATCAAGTCTCATCTCCAGTTAGGGCAGCTTCTCTGTGATGCTTAAAGTTTCGTCCATAGTCACCTTCCATTTACCCAGCGAGCTTAACTTAAACTTTTACGCGATTGTTTTCATTTTGAAAAATTTAAATCTGTTATTTGTATCTAAATTTAGCATGTATTTAGAACGTCCCTATTTTTGACCTGTGTCCAACCAGTTTTATTTTTATGCTAAAAAATACCTCAGAAACGAACGCATGATTCGTAAGTAAAATTTCCTATAAGAATGATTATTAAAGGATTGATCTGACAGATTGTCACATAAATTAAACATTTACCTGATCTTTCAGGGCTTTTGCAAGAACCGCACATCCTTCGATCATGTTCGACTCGTCTGCCATTTTGTTATCATGTGACCTCAACAAACGCTTCTTCTTTTGAGGAAACTGTCGTTTTTTGATCATGTCACCGAAACGCTCATTGTAATCGTCTTTGCACACAGATTAAAAAAAAAAGTGAAAAAATAAAAATGTTTTAAACAAATAATGATCACTTCTGAAAAATGAAAGCCCCATTCGTTGTTCCAGTTCGATGGATGTGTAGTAAGCCTAAGGCTAAGGTTTGATTTCATGTAATTCTTTCAATGAAAAACAGAATACGACGATAAAAACGAATTCATGCCATTTGTAGTGTGTGGGTGGGGTATGAAAACGTACTGGCTCTCGACATGTGTGTGTGTTGTTTTACGGTTTATTGTCCCTCCACTATATTTTAACCAATAGGACATCCACACTCGTTTAGTCACAATAGAGTCTGGACTTATGAATGATTGTGTGTAGTGAAATTTATCATAAAAGGTGGGACGCAGGGAAAGCTTTTCTCGTGGATATACCGCGTAACTTACTTTTGAATTTCAAGTGTTTTGACACGAAATAGTCCCAGTTTGTACTCACATTATTTTATGTGGAAATTACAGTTGTCTCTTTAAAAAAGCTATTTCAAGCCAATTTTGAACAACACTAACAATGAATAAAGTAAGTTTATAAGTTAAACATCCCCCTTGAATTCATTTTAACCACTTTTGCCTATATAACCTAATCAAAATCGCAATTCCAATGTGAAGATCAAAACATTTGAGTTTTTTTATAACTCCAAAATTACCGATTTCTCAAAACGGTATTAATAATAATATTCAATAGTAAGTTTAGTAAAAATGGGTAGTCACCAATTTGGCTTAAATTAACAGGAATGATAGATCAGTAGCATGGTGTTCTTGGTATTTTTCCGTTGAATGATTGTCATATTTTGACAGATCAACGTATATTATAGATGTATCACGGTACTTAAATGGTTTGACAACAAAATTAAACTGTACACACTATTTAAACAAAATGGAAACTCAAATGCTTTCTATGACCCTTCTACTAAATTGTTATGACATAAAATGTTATCAATTTTACGTAAATGTCAGAATTAGATTTGAAAATAAGGGTACCCTCATTGAGCTTATTATTTTAAAAGTTCTATGGTATCACGGTATGCACATATTGTGTATACTGAATTTGTTAGTAACTGGTATAAGATTCAATGAGTGACCATTTCTAGAAACAAAAAGGTACAACAGACTCATCAGACTAAAAATTAATGAATTTTATAACCGTCAAGGTAGTGGAAACTGCATTTATGGAGACTAGGGGTGATGAATTTTAAAGATCATAAGGAAATTGTCAACATTTTTGCATTATTTTGAAATATCCTTTTATTTATGATAAATATACTTATATCTTTCAATTATTGTATTATATGTACCTAAAGTCATCACATCTATAAGATAAGTATCATATTTTAGCAGTGATGCATATTGTTTTACAGACTGGACACTATCGTGATACCATAGAACCTTTGATATCATAGGAAGCTAGTAAGCGAGTCGTCCTGCGCCAAAGCAACGAGTTCCAATACCTCTTCTAACTTTCCTGAAAATTTCGACAGTTTTGAAATATGGTCACCCCTTTTTGTCACTCAAAACACTCATATTCAAAATGGCAGCTACGAGGTAAATAAGCAAAACTGAAAAGCAACAACCATGAATATTTTCTACTCCGGGACATATAGTATTTCCTGTCCCAAATAAATATATGTTAGTAAATCTGACGCGTTCAAGTACTTTTCTGCCTTTCTTTTAGCATATTTACGGTAAAAATCAGCTGCATTAGACGCTTAAAATCAGTAAACCGCAACGTTAATCGGCTGTTGTTGTGGTGTTGTGTTGACTTGATAATTGCAAGGAAATAATTAACAATTCCAGGATTTAATGAGCAAAAAGACAAACATGTTCATGTGTTGACTATTGTTAAGGCTGAATGACAAATACAAATACTTGTAGAACAGCTATCGAGTCGACAGTTGACCAAGATTTATTAAGGTCATGACTCATGACTCATCAATATGACATCATGTCACGTTCGCCTGGATTACGCTAGTGACACTGACAGCTTTGGTGATTAGACATAAACAAAAAAAGGTTTGTACTTTTTACTGAACCTTAAATGTTATTTTCCCTGCATGTTCATGATGATCATGTTTATCAATGTAATAGAGTGCAGGGGCGTAGCTATACCGTTTTCACTGGGTATGCAAGAGCTACATGCTACGCCCCTGGAGTGTCTCCGTTTTCTAAAATTTAATGTAGCATTGGTTACTTGGTATATATTTATATTTTAGTCCCCCACCTGTCCCGGGGTGTGGGGTCTAAAGGTTTGCACCCTGTCCGTCCGTCCGTCCTTCCGAAATGCTTGTCCGGGCCATATTTTCAATACTATAAGACTGAGATACCAAACTTGGTATGTGGATACATCTTGGGATAGCGGTGTGTCGCGTACCAAAATAAGTTCACTGTGACCTTGACCTGTGACCTCTGTCATAGAAAATGCTTGTCCGGACCGTATTTTCAATACTATAACACTTAGAGATACCAAACTTGGTATGTGAATACATCTTGGGATAGCGATGTGTCGCGTACCAAAATAAGGTAATTGTGACCTTGACCCTGGGCTCTTCATTTGTCTTCGCCACTCGCCATAGGCGAAACCAAATTGCAAATGGCGAAACTTTTGTCAGTTTGGCGAAGTCGTTTTGACCCATGTAAACTGACGGCTGGTATTTGCGAAAGTGGCGAAAGGAAAACGTCCGAGATCGCAGCCATGTTTTTCCGGAAAATCCTTGGCGGGTTTTCGGTGATTACAGAAGAGCTAAAATCTATAGACTGTGTTACGACCTTTGTACTTTATATTACACAAGGCTTATTTTACATAACAACGTCTAACTGCAACTCACTTGGTGTGTCTATACTGTAGGAAGATTAGAAACCCAACAAGAGCTCGCCGAAAAAAAAGTTGTATTTTTTAATAACAACAAAAACGCAAAACAGCGCGTAAACAAGATGTCTAACTCTTATCAAAATAGTAATAATTAACCTTTCTCATACAAAGATTTATACCCTTTTAGCTAAAATAATGACTTTGTAACTCCGTTATTAAAACCAGAAAGTAGCCCATGATACGTACATGTAAACAACATGTATACATTACATTGTCATCTGTTTTCGCACATAGAAGCCATTTATTTTGAGTTGTATGCGAGGCCACAAAAAACATAACGATTACTGTGTCATCCGTTTTTTCCATCATAGGTAAATTTACATGCTAATGGTTGCTTGATTGATTGATTGATTGAATGGTTTCACGATGCACCAACACATAAAAATGTCATATGTCATAAAAAGAAAAGCTCCCTCTCCATTTGCATCAAGATAAAAAGTATGCAAAGTGAGCCAACAACATCCTCACCCCCATGTTGAGGTCTTATTCTACCTTGGATGTAAACTTGATCTTCTACTTTGGATTGTACCATCGACATGGTACCACAGGAGGGCGTAATTAACCAATGAACATGAAAATTGAATTGGGTTTTATGGTGCACAAACTAGTGGCACAAACACAGTATATATGAAATTACTCGATACTATTGATTTTAGAATTATATTAACAAAAGAATCTTATTTGACCTATTTTTGAATGGTATTTGCAAAACCTGTGCTATAGGGAATATAACTATATTAATTGATGTGCATTAATTATCCTGTTTCCATGTATTACATACAACATGTCGTAATCAGCAAGTCAAAGAATTAATATCATTCAACTTGGTTTAATATATACATATATATTAATGATAAGATAAGACAAATATTTAATTGGAAATTGTATTAAAATCTGCTAAAGTGGCTACAAAAGCTTAGCCAAAAATGGCTAAACAAAAATCCAATTGGCTAAAGAAAATTGAGGTGGTTTAGCCAAAATGGCTAAACATTTTTTGGTCCAATGAAGAGCCTAGTGACCTGTGACCTCTGTCATAAAAAATGCTTGTCTGGACCATATTTTCAATTAGAGATACCAAACATGGTATGTGAATACATCTTGGGATAGAGATGTGTCGCGTACCAAAATAAGGTCATTGTGACCTTGACCTGTGTCCTCTGTCATAGAAAATGCTTGTCCTGACCGTATTTTCAATACTATAACACTTAGAGACACCAAACTTGGTATGTGAATACATCTTGGGATAGCGGTGTGTCGTGTACCAAAATAAGGTCATTGTGACCTTGACCTTGATCTTTGACCTCCATCATAGAAAATGTCTGGAAAATGTTTGTCTGGGCAAGTGGGGGACTATGGATTGCCCTGCAATTCTTGATGCTCTTGTTCATCCTTTTGTGCGTATAATTCATAAAAGCCTGGTTATGCCCTTGCACTCTGCTCAATTGGGCTGCAACGATACATTGTGCTCATGATAGTATACGTATGGCGATACATAAGTGACGGCACGATATGTATCGCGATACACAGTTTCATTAAATATTATCTTATTTTCACAAAATAATCGCAAATATTAGCATATGAGAGGTAAATACAGTAGCTACTTACATTAATAATCCTTTATTTAAACAATCTAAGCATCTCCTTGGCCGAATGGTTAATGACGGTGCTTTGTAAACTTTCGCCTCTCACCACTGCGGGTTTGAATCCCACTGCCAGGGAGCTCGACTTGTGAGGAAGTGTCAATTCTTACAGATGAAGGGAGGTGTACAATACTGGTTCTACCCAGGAAATGTGGGTGGTCTTCCTCCACCACAAAAAATCGACCGTCATATATAACCTTACATGTGTTGAAAATTAATTAAAACAACAAACATAATTTTTTACAATTATTTGTGAAATTTGTCAATAAGAGCAAAGTTGTGCTTATTTTTGTGTTGTTACCGTATCTCGATACAGACCCTACGATACGATATGTGTATCGTGAGGCAAAATATCGCGATATAATCATAATATTAATAAATAATCGTATCATGATTAATAGTTGCACCCCTACCGCTCGTCACTGCCCTGACCAAACACATACACTACTCAACTTTTATAATCGGTCACCCAAGTTTTTTGAAAGAATACTAAAAACTGGAAATCACCGAATCACATACCAATATTTTATCAAGTTTATCAAACGGTTTTAGTCCAGTCAAGGCAGATTAAGTTTTATAAATCGCTAGCGATATTTGTTAGACGACGCCGTATATAATTCTTTGAAAAGTGACTGATTATAAAAGTTGAGTAGTGTAGAGAGGAAAACAATAAATAAAGCATCTGCAACACTACTGTACAGGATTCACAGATCTATATAAACAATAATAGATTTTTCTTGCAGATGTTGCCACCTTCTGTCAAGTGACATCTCCAAGTTCCAATTCTGAGACTGAGCCTAGGTAACCAAAGCTGAAGCAAAAACCTTTAGTTTTGACCTCTGTTATATAACTTAGGCTAATAACCTGAAGCCACCCCAGGAAGGGGAATTAAAAAACTGTACCTAAGCTACTCTTACTTTTGAATATTAATATTTCGTGCCACCCCAGAGACGGAAATTTGGGACCGTACCTTAGCCTACTCTAAGTCTTATATCAAATATATTTCTATGGTTCTTAATATGATTTTTGATTTTTATAAATGAAGATTTTAAGCTTGAGAACAATTAGATATACCGATTCTTTTGAGTGGCAGAACCCGTTTTGTAAAGATTTTTTTTTTTCTCATTAAAAAAAGAGGAGTTATAAGAGGAGTTATAAGGTCAGGTTGCAGTAAACACAGGTATTTTTTGGTTGTTACCTAACTATGTCACAGCTCACTTTAGCAAGCCTTAAATAAGGCAAAACTTTTCTCTTTTTTTTGTTGAGATATTGTGAGATTCTATTTATCACATAAAACCATGGATGCAAGTTTACAACGCCCTTGTTAAATTACATGTTCCTGTTACAAATAATAGGACATTTTAAACTGGGAGACATTTGATTAACATGCATTTTACTAATTAGATAAATAGTTTATTAGCATCACATTGTTTACATGAAAGAAAAACATTCAACTATGTACATATCATATGACATTCCAGGCAAATCATATGGCTTACCTAAATATTTTACACTTTTCCTGTGTAATTTGGTAATAATTTGCACATGGTTTTTTTTTATTGTTTTTTAGCTTATGGGATGGTGTGTTGTCCGTCTTCCGTCGTCCGTCCGTTAACTTTTGCTTGTGTTCACTCTAGAGGCCACATTTCTGATGCAATCATCATGAAACTTTGTCAGAATGTTTGTCTCAATGAAATCTCGGTCAAGTTCGAAAATGGGTCACATGGGGTTAAAAACGAAACAAGGTCACTAGGTCACTAGGTCAAATATTGGAAAAAACCTTGTGTACACTCTAAAGGCCATATTTTTGACCCGAGCTTGATGCAACTTTGTCAGAATGTTTGTCTTAATTATATCTTGGTCAAGTTTGAAAATGGGTCACATGGGGTTAAAAACTAGGTCACTAGGTCAAATATTGGAAAAACCTTGTGTACACTCTAGAAGCCGTATTTCTGACCCAATCTTGATGAAACTTTGTCAAAATGTTTGTCTTAATTATATCTTGGTCAAGTTCAAAAATGGGTCACATGGTGTTAAAAACTAGGTCACTAGGTCAAATTTTGGAAAAACCGTGTGTACACTCTAGAGGCCATATTTTTGACCCGATCTTGATGAAACTTTGTCAGAATGTTTGTCTCAATGAAATCTCGGTCAAGTTCAAAAATGGGTCATGTGGGGTCAAAAACTAGGTCACTAGGTCAAATACTTGAAAAAACTTGTGTACACTCTAGAGGTCATATTTGTTACCCAATCTTGATGAAATTTTGTCAAATTGTTTATCTTAATTATATCTTGATCAAGTTCGGAAATGGGTCACATGAAGTGAAAAAACTAGGTCACTAGGTCAAATATTGGAAAAACCTTGTGTACACTCTAGAGGCCATATTTTTGACCCGAGCTTGATGCAACTTTGTCAGAATGTTTGTCTTAATTATATCTTGGTCAAGTTTGAAAATGGGTCACATGGGGTTAAAAACTAGGTCACTAGGTCAAATATTGGAAAAACATTGTGTACACTCTTTGTCAAAATGTTTGTCTTAATTATATCTTGGTCAAGTTCAAAAATGGGTCACATGGTGTTAAAAACTAGGTCACTAGGTCAAACTTTGGAAAAACCGTGTGTACACTCTAGAGGCCATATTTTTGACCCGATCTTGATGCAATTTTGTCAGAATATTTGTCTCAATTATAGCTTGCTAAAGTTCGAAAATGGGTCACACAGCGTCAAAAACTAGGTCACTAGTACACTCTCGAGGCCATATTTCTGACCCGATCTTGATGAAACTTTGTCGAAATGTTGTCTTAATTATATTTTGGTCAAGTTCGAAAATGGGTCCCATGGGGTCAAAAACTAGGTCACTAGGTCAAATACTTGAAAAACCTTGTGTACACTCTAGACACCATGTAGTACGACTCGATTCATCAATGGTATAACAGCCAGTAGAGCGTTCACAGGCCCTCTTGGGCCTCTTGTTATTGATTTGTTTTGGCACAAAATTGTGAGGGAGACCCCTTAAAAATATGGTCAGTCGGGCAACGGGAAACACACATCTTTTATTATTTTTGGCCTAACCTAAACATGTTTATATTTAAAGATATATACATGATATACTACATAGGGAATAATAGAAGAGCATTTCATAGCGCGCCCTGCAGGTTTGCCATGAGATGCCAATATCTGCCAGGATATGAAAATTTCCATATTTCATTCTAATATATATTTCAAAAAAACATTTTGTTGATTTTAGCGGTAATGGGAGAATATTAATTAAATATTTATTTCTTGTCGGATATAATAGCTGATTTTACACGTGCTGATTTATTATAGAATTTATTAAACGAGTTTGCAAAAAAATGCAATGTGACGGCTTATCGAGTATCAAATAAGGTTTGCTAAAGAGTTTAATAAATAATAGATGAGCAAGAATTTGTGAGATTCTATTTATCACACAAACCCATACAAGTTGATGATACAGCGTGAAAGAGTCTGCGATGTTGTCAGTTTACCTATATATACGACAGCCCAAGATAACACGATAACAGGACACTCTGTCGAAACGTATGATATGAAATTCCATATACATGTATGGCTTATATATTTTTCACCACCGTGATTCTTAAAATTGTTTATTGCAGATACACATCATCTGGTCTCGAAATGCCCTTCAAGTTCTTCAAATACCAATGCAACACTGAAAGACGTGTGGATTTTAGCTAGTGGATTTAACCAAAAAAGTTGACTATGCTGTGATCGCAAGAGTCTGAACTCCAGGAAATATATCAATTTAATTAGGTCAAATCAGAAACATGGTTATTTTTTCTTAGGCCTTGTGTATTACAGTGTAACTTGTTACTGCATATGCCGCTTGAGATGTGTCAGTCTGATGGTGACTTCAATTAGGCGATCCTGAGAACTTATTGGAGCTGACGTTACTTTTTAAAAAAAAAAAAATGAACATATGTCTCACAGAGATTCTATATAATGTGTAAAGCTGTTAAAACACATCACATTTATACAATGTCGTTACGACGTACTGCTCACATTCAAAAACTGGCATGGTATTGCAGCAATTTGTTCGGGGTTTTTTGAATGGTGTTTTACATCATTTTTAGCACATTTTAGGTCATATATGACGTTGATTTGTTTTATGGTTAGAGGCAGACCACCCCATTTAAAGTGAGTAATTAAGTATGAAGTAAATAAATTTCATTATTGTAGTCTTTAATATATGTTTAGTTTATAAATATACATGTAATATAAATAAAATATTGCATTATTTATTCTTTAGTTTAGTTGTGTTAAAAAAATGATAAGCCCTTTACCTAGATGATGATCTATGTAAAAAATAAAATGTTTCCATTTGCGTACATGCATCTGAAACTGAAAACTGCCTTTTGGGAACACAAGGTCATTTTAATCTATCATTTATTCAAGCTTATGAAATAGATCTTTATACCCCCGCAAACGAAGTTTGAGAGGGGGTTTATAGGAGTCACTGCAGCAGGCGGGCGGACGGTCTGTCTGTCGGAAGTCTGTTGAATCTTGTGGAGCGAACTACTTCTACCGTTATCAAGATACGGAATTGATACGGCATTGAAACTTTGTATACATTATCAACATGAAGTGTAGATGTGCGTGACACAATTTTGGTTTCGCTCGCTCAATTCCATGCAGAGTTATTTCCCTTGCATATTCAATACTGTGGAGTGAACTACTTTAACAGTTATTAATATATTAAATTGAAACTTTGTGTACTTGATCATCTGACATGAAGTGTAGATGTGCGGGACACAATTTTGATGCAGCTCAGTCAATTCCATGCAGAGTTATTGCCCTTGCACGTAGTAAACATTGCTTTATTCAGCAAATGTAATCTTGTGGAGTGAACTACTTTTACAATTTGGAAGATATTGAATTAAAACTTTGTGTATGTGATAAACATGAAATGTACATGACACAATTTTGGTTTGGCTCAGTCATTGCCATGCAGAGTTTAATATTGCGCTTGATCTTACTGAAACAAATGTTTACGGGGGTATTTATCACCTTCAGTGATAGTTCTAGGTAATTAAAGGGACACATGCAATCTTGAAGTGTACATCAAGCACTGAAAATCAGCATCTCGAAACATGTTTGGCTGTATTTAGCGGTACTAATGTCACTGGTCTACCCTGGTCAAGTAAAATTCATTGGGTTGAAGAGTGCATAAAAATATCCGCAAGACGGATATATTTGTATGAGAACTGAACACTTATTTTTGTGTTGCCTGCTTAGCATGGCAGACACTTATGGATCACTTTGTCCGTCGTCGTCCGTCCATCATGCTTTAATCTGCAACCTAACCTTGCCCATGAATTGAAAAGTAGTTTAACTATGTTCATGAAACTTCACACACATCTTCATCTCTGACTTTCATTTTGGCAGAGTTATGTCCTTTTTATAAGCCTAACCTGCAACCTAACCTTGGACATAAGCACACAGCACTGGCAGCAGGCGAAGCAAGTGTTCCAAGGAACACACTTCTAGTTCAAGGTAGACTTAGTGACCGCTTCCCACTAATTACAGTCTGGAAAGTGATATTTCCATGTCTATACTAGTTTGACATATTAAGCCATTATATTATTTTGTCAAGTGCCGGTGTAGTGGATAGTGCAGTGCATTTAAAAGCACAGGATCCGGGTTTAAGACTTAACGGCGCCACTGAGTTTCCTCAGTGCGTTTTTTTATCGGCAGTAGGGGTCGGTGAGGGATAGCCAAATAAATTTGACTGCAGCTTTGTTTTAGTATTTTGCTGTTAAATATGGGTGTATATGGTGATGCTCGCCAATAAAAAAAAAATAACGAAAAAAACAACAACATTAACACACCAGCGGGTGGCCAGTTGAGTTCCATAATCATGATAATTGCAGATCAAATTGGCCATCAAAATGCACACCGAGAAGTTGAACAGCGGTCAATCCTTTTAAATATAGGCTACTTTTCAGACTTTAGCGTGAGTGCAATATTACCCCCTTCACCGAATACGCACCTGTAGACGTTCACTGACTGACACTTGTTATATTTTTTGATAGACAGTGCCGAGTCGAACATTTTATCATTTTATTTTGATAAAGAAATACCGTGGTTTTCGTAACATGTAGTACACGACGTGACGTCATGTACTATTTAAGAAATAGAACATCGTTTACAGTTAATTATCATGTAATATATCACTGTTTGGAGTTCAGTTGTAAACAATAATTTCACGAGCCCAGCGAGTGAAATTATTGTTTTCAATTGAACGACAAACCGTGATATATTACAAGATAATTCACCTTAAATGATGTTCTATTCTAATACCCCTAAAATGTGAAAATAACGCACACATCTGAAATCTTTCGCATTGCTTTGCTTCCTCTCCTAACGTTACAAACGTTACAGTGATATCTTTCGCATTGACTTGCTTATTTTCCTATTGTTGCACACGTTACAGTGATATATCGTTGAATATAACGAGATACTGTGGTGTTTTGACCTAGTAAGGGATTGTCCTCCCCGACCCTTGCTCCACCTATTGACGGGGAGATTAAACGGGTCATCGAAAGACGGCTAAAAAACAACAACAAAACTACCCCTATTTTCTTGCCAGATTGGCACTCAAAATCAGCTCTTTTTATCTACCCCTATTTTTTGGCCAGATTGCAATTGGCACTCAAAATAAGCTATTTTTATCGAAACCAAACTAAGCCAAACTTCTCAATAAAATTATCTTCAGATATATTGAACAAAGATCGGGGAAAAAATCCAAGACAGTTGCAATAATTGGTGTTTATTTTAACCCAAAACATTATGTGGCACAATATAAGGAAAAACATCCTATATAGAAATTATATAAACTACAGGTAAGGAATAATTTATATCGAGATACAAAAATGCTAATTTTTCTCATATTTTTTTTTAAAACACACATCAGCCTTTATCCACAGGATTTAAAAAAAAAACAATGTATGTGTGTTTAAAACATCATTCAACTGCTTAACAAACACTAAACAAACACTGCCAAACAACATATAAATAAGTTTTAAGTTTTATATAGTTGCCGTTCATGCCTTAGTTATCTGCCCTGACAAAACAAAATACAGGACAGATGAACAGAAGACGTGCCCAATTTATCAAACTCAAAGTCTGTAAATTATAACTGTGATATAATACATTTAAGCGCACCCTTTTTCTTTTCCTGTAGTTTCACAATTCCAAGTTTTGGGACTCGATGCGAATATTTGTACGAGCTGGAGCTGGAGGTCAGGGGTTTCCAAAGATTGGAGGTATTGGAGGGAAGGGTGGCGATGTAGTGATCAGGGCAACTAAGAATGCCACTTTTAGAAACCTAATTGACACCAACTCCACAAAGCGATACACTGCCGGATGTGGGACAAATAGCATGTAAGATTTATTTTATCAGTTATTTAAGTGGAACCAACTTGCAAAGTTTAATAATCATTTGGATGGTACCAATGGCTTGTAAGATGTATTTATCCTTGGTCAAATTGAGCTATATAGCTAATAATATTGATATTTATTTATTTATGTAAGTGGGACCAGTAGTTAAGATTTAACCCTTTCACCGCCAAATTTTAAATGTCTGCCAAAATTTAAATTCAAACCTTCCAGCGATATTTTGTATATAAAGTGTTATGAAAAACGTTCTTACCGAGTGGGTACAGAGTAAACACTGATCAGTATGCACATTACGGACAGGTTGATCTGGGTTTACATTGGTCGCAAAAATCAATGTCTTCAACTGTGGCAGCGAAAGGGTTTACGTTATCATAGCTCTTTAAATTCATTTATAGGCATCTTTTTGTCATCTTGTTTCCATTGTCATGCTGCGGGGCAATACTTAATATTGAATATTACTTTTTCATTTATTACTATTTCTTTATCAATTCTTTGATACAAGGATCATGTGAACCAAGCAATACCTAAAGGTCAAGGTTAAATACCTTCTTTTCCAGGAAGAGAATACTAGTGGGAACTGAGGGTGAGTCCCAGATCATTCCTGTGCCAATCGGGGTGTGTGTCAAGAATGATCACGGGCGTATCATAGGTATGGATTTTTTACAGATTTCCCATTGATCACTGGCTTCAGTTTGTGTTTAGGTTTTCATTTTACTGGCAACTTGCTTCAATACAGGATCTGGATACAAATCTTGACTGTTTGCATAGAGTATGACATCGCATTTCATTTGGTATAACAGGTATAACAATTAAACAAGTGAAGTTAATATTCAGGTTTAGTAATTTAATCAAAAAGATCAGTATATCAGTTTTATACTATATCAGTCTTCGTAATTAGCTGGTATCCCGCAGCCCGCAGTCAGTAAAAATCATGTCAGGCATGTAAATTTTGCAAGCTGACGGGCATGTTATAAATTGGAGGAAAATGTAATGCCAAAATGAATCGGAACAAAATCAGACCCAAAAATTAATGACAGCTTGTAAACTAATTTAAAGTAGAGATTTATTTTGTTTATACATCACCTGAAACATCTCTCGTTTTCAGAAAAGACTGGTTTTCAATTTTATTTGCTGTTTTCGAACGACGTTGGGGACGAAGGAGCAATATTTAGTATGAAGCAATACCGCGATGTAAACCCGACTGATAATAAACTGAAGATCATTTTTAAGTCTAATTTGTAACCTATGATGAGCTTTCTTCATTATTTCGAAAGAGCGTAACCCGGCAGAAAAAAAGTAATGCCGACGTTAGAGACTCAAAATAAAACTTATGAAATAAACAGAACCCGCAATTTGCAGACCCAATGACCATGATGACTGAGAATAAAGTTTCAAAACAATCAAGTTCTTTATTTTATTTAATTATTTGTGATCTTATTATATAGAAAATGTAGCTTTCGGGGACAATATACATATTTGTCTAAAAATAACACTCAAATTACAGTAGAAATGTGTTCGATCTAGTAAATTTTTTGCTAGTCACATGCCCGACGGGCTAGTAGCTCAAAATGTTTTTCGGGAGGACTGCTATATCATGTATATATTATTATATGTTCATTCTGCTTAAAATAAATACACTGCCACCTGGAACGATTTGATTTGTTGAGCATGAAGTGCATTAAAGCTGTAACACTACGCACATTTTATTAATTCCAGCAATTGTGTTGATTATAAAATTCATCCGGAGATAAGTCATAAACTTATTATTTACTAACAGCTCATAATAAATGGGAAAAAAAAAATTTGTACGCCAAAGTTTGTAATTTCTTTTTAATTCGGCGTAAATTCCCTTTTGTAAAGAGCAAAATATGAACAAACTACCTGCATAATGATATACGGTAGACTATTTGACACCAAAAGTAGGTCACTAGCTGACCTTGAACTTCTTGACTGACATGCTCTTTCCAACATCTATGTTCGACTCGATTCCTGTGCACTAGTATTAACTCTTAACCCGCTAAGCACGACTATAACAACCTTTGCGTCCATTGTAAATCCAGATCAGCCTGCGAGTAACGAGTAACTCGCAGGCTGATCAGGGTTTACAATGTCTGGCTGCTGATCAATCATTTTACCCAAAAAAAAACTTTGTCACATAAATGGAATGGTCTTTATTGAAAGAAAGAACAGTCCATTATATATGTAGCGGGTTAAGGGTTTACTTGTTCGTATTTACTGCACTGTCAACACAGATTAGTGTTACTTATCACATATATATTCTAACAGGAGATTTAAATGAAGAGGGTCAAGAAGTTGTGGCTGCGAAGGGAGGTTCTGGAGGGGCACCTGATAATGACTTCCTCGGGAGAAAGGGTGAGGCCCTATCTGTCGTCCTCGATCTCAAGCTTATAGCTGACATTGGTCTTGTGGGGTGAGTATAATTATTAAGAGAATATTATTGATAATTTAAAAAAATATAAACATGATAAAATGAAATCCAACAATGCAGTTAAATACATGTAAATAAAAGCAACAATTGCAGAAACATTACAAAAAAGAATCACTGGTATAACAGTGTTGTTGAATTTAAAGTATATCTTTATCTTTATCTTCTTATTTTTACCTATAAACTTAAAGTTACTATCCCGACAACAACAGCCAAATTGTACAACTTTTGTACATATTGATGACGATATATATATATATATATATAACAAAATCTCTCTTTTTTGCCATAGCTTTCGACCTTGCGGTCTTCTTCAGCGGCGTTTATTTGTTGTATATTGTATATACAACAAATAAACGCCGCTGAAGAAGACCGCAAGGTCGAAATTTAAATAACAACAAATAAACGCCGCTGAAGAAGACCGCAAGGTCGAAAGCTATGGCAAAAAAGAGAGATTTTGTTATTTAAATATATGTAAGTAGAGACTTTATGTATATATATATATATATAACTTACATATTTTGATAATCAAAACTCTATAGACACAACATAAACTGCTTTAATCAGCCAGGAGAAACCCCTAATAAACGTAGTTTCGAATTAAGAGTTATCAACTCATCATTCATTTTACGCATATTCAATCACTGGTATTTTAAAAACCCATGAAAAAAAATTAATCGGCGTGTATACATTATTATATGACCTAAACACCTGGATAGAGTTTTGATAAACGGTTTTGTAGTGTTATTTTGCCGTTATTTGGTGGGTTAGTTTCTTTAAAAATAACATGGCCTTGACATATAATGAAACAATTAACCTGATAACCATTTCATTAGTAAATGTATATACCCACCTTCGCTGATACTTTGTCGTAAAAAACACAGGCATGCCTGATCTCTTGCAAATGAAACTGTTGAATTAACTCCATTTCATTAACCCTTTTATAATGCAAATACAAGCTGGCAATTTTTCATGGCATTTTAATAAAAAAAAAAACTAACAAAATGTTTCCGGATTTGGTTGCATAGTAACAACGATGAAACAAGAATGATGCAGAATGTAGCTGTAATTGTCTTCGAATAGGAGATTACCAGTTCTAAGCCTCATCTGCTTCATGTTGCTGGAATACAAAGTTTGTCTACAGGAGAAAATCCAGAGGCTTGGGATTTCATTAGGTTTTATTTACTTGTCAGATTGATTTCAAAAGTTGTCTCAAATGTAAATCCTGCTCTGTCAGTTGTTAATTAGAAATTTCAAATGGACTGGTCTAATACTGTATTAAAATATTGGCACTTTTAAAATTCTAGAGAAAATGAAATATATATATATATATTATTGTTGGTGTTTTCAGGTTTCCAAATGCTGGAAAGTCTACATGTCTCTCAGCCATTTCACGAGCACAGCCGAAGATTGCAGATTATCCTTGTAAGTTTTATATAGATCTACTGCATATTATGTTCTTAAATTTTACCTTAATGACATTAAAAACATTTTAGATGTACAATTTTTGGTGCAACCTTGTTTTAAAAAGGTGTTAATGTAATATGTTGTGTTTTTAGTTCTACTGATCAGAGATCAGCCGAGCTTATGCCGTGGTGCGGCGTCCGTCGTGTGTCCGTCTGTCTGTCCGTAAACTTTTTTTGTAGCGACTACTCCTCTGAAACTACTGAATGGATTTTCATGAAACTTTACAGAAATGTTGCCCATGAAGTCTAGTTGATCCTAGCAAAAATTCATGTTGATGTGAAATCCAAGATGGCCACCAAATCTAAAAATAGATTTTTAAAAAACAAGTTTGTAGCGACTACTTCTTGAAAACTCTAAGTGATATTGATATGGGACTTTTTCTAAACTGATCAGCATGACATGATGTTGGTCCTTGTCGAAAATCTTTTTGATTCGACGTTAAACATGGCTGCCAGCGGCCATCTTTGTTTACATAGTTATTTAGTAAAAACTTGTAGCGACTACTCCTCTGAAACTACTTGACGGATTTCCATGAAACTTCACAGGAATGTTGCTCTTGATGTCTAATTGATCCTAGCAAAATTTCAGGTCGGCTGGAAATTCAAGATGGCCGCCATGGCTAAATATATGTTTTCAAAATACAAGTTTGTAGCAACTACTTCTTGAAAACTATAAGTGATATTGATATGCGTCTTTTCCTAAAATGATCAGTATGACATGATGTTGATCCTTGTCGAAAATTATTTTGATTCGACGTTGAACATTGCTGCCAGCGGCCATCTTTGTTTACATAGAGTTATATAATGAAAACTTGTAGCGACTACTCCTCTGAAACTACTTGACGGATTTTCATGAAACTTCACACAAATGTTGCTCTAAATGTCTAATTGATCCTAGCAAAACTTCAGGTTGGCCGCAAATTCAAGATGGCCACCATGGCTAAAAATAGATTTTCAAAATACAAGTTTGTAGAGACTACTTCTTGAAAACTATAAGTGATATTGATATGGGCCTTTTTCTAAAATGATCAGCATGACATGACGTTGGTCCTTGTCGAAAATCGTTTTGATTCGATGTTAAACATGGCTGTCAGCGGCCATCTTTGTTTACATAGAGTTATCTGGTAAAAACTAGTAGCGACTACTCCTCTGTAACTACTTGACGGATTTTCATGAAACTTCACAGGAATGTTGCTCTTGATGTCTAATTGATCCTAGCAAAATTTCAGGTCGGCTGGAAATTCAAGATGGCCGCCATGGCTAAATATATTTTTTCAAAATACAAGTTTGTAGCAACTAATTCTTGAAAACTATAAGTGATATTGATATGCGTCTTTTCCTAAAATGATCAGTATGACATGATGTTGATCCTTGTCGAAAATTATTTTGATTCGACGTTGAACATTGCTGCCAGCGGCCATCTTTGTTTACATAGGGTTATATAATGAAAACTTGTAGCGACTACTCCTCTGAAACTACTGGACGGATTTTCATGAAACTTCACACGAATGTTGCTCTTAATGTCTAATTGATCCTAGCAAAACTTCAGGTCGGCCGGATATTCAAGATGGCCACCATGGCTAAAAATAGATTTTCAAAAAACAAGTTTGTAGCGATACTTCTTGAAAACTATAAGTGATATTGATATGGGACTTTGTCTAAAATGATCAGCATGACATGATGTTGGTCCTTGTCGAAAATCGTTTTGATTCGATGTTAAACATGGCTGTCAGCGGCCATCTTTGTTTACATAGAGTAATCTGGTAAAAACTTGTAGCGACTACTCCTCTGTAACTACTTGACGGATTTTCATGAAACTTCACAGGAATGTTGCTCTTGATGTCTAATTGATCCTAGCAAAATTTCAGGTCGGCCGGAAATTCAAGATGGCCGCCATGGCTAAATATATATTTTCAAAATACAAGTTTGTAGCGACTACTTCTTGAAAACTATAAGTGATATTGATATGGGACTTTTTCTAAAATGATCAGTATGACATGATGTTGATCCTTGTCAAAAATTATTTGGATTTGACATTAAACATGGCCGCCAGCAGCCATCTTTGTTTACATAGAGTTATATAATGAAAACTTGTAGTGACTACTCCTCTGAAACTACTCGACGGATTTTCATGAAACTTCACAGGAATGCTGATCTAGCTATCAAAAACCTATCAGTAGAGCTTCAAGGTCATTGACCTCTTGTTTTAATTTAAACCATTAAAATTGCTGTCTTGGATAATAATAAAAAAATGTTTGAAATATGTATATGTTTAATTTACCATGTCTGTATTTCAGTTACTACAATCAGACCTCAAATCGGAACAATGGAATATGCCGACTTTAGAAAGGTATGTGCATACTTTGTCTTCTATGTCCAGTTCAGTATTGTGTCCCAGGGACAAGTTATCACTGTAGATAAGGGTTGAATGGTTGAACGCTATTTAATGGTTTATCAACACATTATTGGTTATTTAGAGCCGCCCCATAGAATGAGAGAGAAAGGTACATAGAAATCTGGAAACCTGCCATACTCTTACTAATGAATAAGTTCCTTTGGTTCTTTAGACTTCAATGCATGGGACCGCCCGGTTTACGTTCCCATCGAACAGACGGGACTAAGGGAACTTGTCTACCCCAAGATATATCAGGAATTATATAACTTCTTTCCAAGGTCAGGTTATATCAAGTGGTGCATAGCTTCTTTCCAATATCAGGTTATATCAAATGTTGCATAGGTTTCTTCTAAGGTCAGGTTATATCAAGTTGTGTATATCTTCTTTCCAAGGTCAGTTTATATCAATAGTTGCCTAGGTTCTTTCCAGTGTCATGTTATGTCGAGTGTTCCAAGATCAGTTTATATCAAGTGTTGCATAGCTTCTTTCCAAAGTGATGTTATAGCAAGTGTTGCATAGCTTTTTTACAAGGTCAGGTTATATCAAATGTTGCATAGCTTCTTTCCAATGTCATGTTATGTCGAGTGATGCATAGCTTCTTTTCCAAGGTTAGGTTATATCAAGTGTTGCATAGCTTCTTTCCAAGATCAGGTTATGTTGAGTGTTGCATAGGTTATTTCCAAGGTCAGGTTATATCAAGTGTTAGATAGCTTATTTCCAAGATCAAGTTATATCAAGTGTTGCATAGCTTCTTTCCAAGTTCAGGTTACGTCGAGTGTTGCATAGCTTCTTTCCAAGATCAGGTTATATCAGGTGTTGCATAGCTTCTTTCCAATATCAGGTTACATCAAATATTGCATAGGTTCCTTCCAAGGTCAGGTTATATCAAGTGTTAGATATCTTCTTTCCAGTATCAGGTTACATCAAATGTTGCATAGGTTCCTTCCAAGGTCAGGTTATATCAAGTTGTCTGTATCTTCTTTCCAAGGTCAGTTTATATCGAGAGTTGCTTAGGTTCTTTCCAGTGTCATATTATGTCGAGTGTTGCATATCTTCTTTCCAAGATCAGGTTATATCAAGTGATGCATAGCTTCTTTCCAAGGTGATGTTAAATCAAGTGTTGCATAGCTTCTTTTCCAAGGTCAGGTTATATCAAGTGTTGCATATCTTCTTCCCAATGTCATGTTATGTCGAGTGTTGAATGGATTCTTTCCAAGGTCAGGTTGTAGCAAGTGGTCCATTGGTTGTGTCCAAGGTCAGGTTATATAAAATGTTGCATGTGTTATTTCCAAGGTCAGGATATTTCAAGTGGTCTATAGGTTATTTCCAAGGTCATTTATATAAAATGTTGCATAGGTTATTTCCAAGGTCATTCTATATTAAGTGTGGCATAGGTTATATCCAAGGTCATATTATATCAAGTGTTGCAATGCTTCTTTCCAAGATCAGTTTAATGATACATGGTGTTGTGGTGGGCCAGTGGAAGGCAAGGTGCACCCTTGTTCTGGAGATCATGTGTTCATCCTCAACCAACACCACTGGGTCTCTTCTGTGTGTCCTCGGGCAAGACACTTTCCTCAGTCATCTCATGGGGACGTACACTGGATGGAGTCTTTGATCCAAGCAGGTTGAAGAACTATGGGGATCTTATTTGTAATTTGAAAAAGAATAGAGCAGTTTACCAAATTCCTATTTACCATCCCCTCTCTCATGGGCAGCTTAAAAAATAACCTGTGTGTTGATGAGCTGTTGGAATAACAGTAGTAATAATGATACTGATACGTTCAGAGCTTTTACTTCCATCTCATCTATTGTCTGATCCATTATAACTATGTACAACAAGTATGTTCAAAGATTTATTTATGCCATTATCTTTGAATGAACACACAGCTGTTTGTACTATGATATTGTCATAGAGAAACATAATGCATTTTTCTGCAAGTGAAGACAAACATTGTTAAAACTGTACTGTACTAATTTTCTGGAAAATAAAAGATTTTACTTGTATTCTTATGCTATATTTTGGAGGGAAGTCTGAAAATATTGTATTCCTGGTAATGTATTATGTAGTTGTTTTTGCCTTTTCGAAGAAGAAAAAAGAGACATAGGTGTTGCTTTTCCGGCGGCGGCGGCGGCAACATTCAAGTTTTGCGTTTAGGTCATTTTCTCACAAACTGTATGCACTAGACCTTTCAAACTTTGCTTATAGTTGTATCTTGGGTGGTACATGGCAACTTGACAAAGCAAATGTGGGAGTGACCTTGACCCTCCAAGCAAAGGGCAGATAACTTAATAATTTTTAGGTTCAACTTTTGCGTTTAGGTCACTTTTTCACAAACTGTATGCACTTTTTTTTTATTATTAGTATATGTGTTTTTTTTTGTTGTTTTTTAATAGATAATTTTTTTTTATTTTGTTAAATTTTCTTATTTCATGATGTTTTTGTTTTAATTATTTTTTGGTGTTAATGCCGTGTTAGCAGGAAGCATTGCTGTGCCTATTGCATTTTTTTTCTGGTTCGTTGATTTCTGATGGAGTTAAGGCCCCTTGGCATTTTTTTTTAAATTTCTTGTCGGCGTACTCCTCCTAACCGCCTTGTTAGATTTCGACGAAACTTGGCAGGTAGCATCGGTAAGATGTCTAGTTGTACATATAGCGCTTTTGTTCCAGTTTGCTGATTTATGACGGAGTTATGGTTATGGCACTTGGACATTTTCACTTTAAATTTCTTGTCGGTGCTACTTCTCCTTAACCGCTTGTTGGATTTCTACAAAATTTGGCAGGAAGCCTCAGTATGATGTCTAGTTGTGCAAAGCATGGTATATCAATGAAATTTTGCACAAGTTCGAAAACCAGCTAGATGTTTTTAATAGAATGGCATTTTGTTTTTAAACAAATGCACTTAAATGTCATCTCAGCAAACGGCAAACTCGATTGTTTTTAGTTACTAAAATGTTTGCAAACTTTCATTTAAGCATGAATGACTTTTTTATTTTTAAGTCCAGCCCTCGTTAGGCGAGACATGTGAATCCACGGATTTCTTGTCTTATGATTATATTATTAAATATGTGTGAGTTCATAGGACTTTCAATAGGACATAAAAGCGTTATAATTCTAGATAACAGTGGCAGATCTACCCGGGTTGATAGAGGGAGCGCACGTCAACTTTGGTATGGGTCACAAATTCTTGAAGCACGTGGAGAGAACAAAGCTGCTGCTGTTTATGGTTGATATCAACGGTTTCCAGCTCAGCTTGGAATATGAGCACCGGAATGCTTTTGAAACCATACTGCTTTTAAATAAGGTTGGTGTATATTTCACCACAATGTTTTTGAAACCATACTGCAATAAGGTTGGTATATATTTCACCACAATGCTTTTGAAACCATACTGCAATAAGGTTGGTATATATTTCACCACAATGCTTTTGAAACCATACTGCTCTTAAATAAGATTGGTATATATTTTACCATGATGCTTTTGAAACCATACTGCAATAAGGTTGGCATACTTCACCACAATGCTTTTGATTGCTGTGTGTCCCTTTAAAAAGATCAAACAAAAGAATCCAGTATATACTATTCCACAACACTGTATATATTTCTACTAAATAATTTTATAAGCTTTTTGTTTAATGTTTGTTTCTGCCATGTGTAGGAGCTTGAGTTATATAACAGTGACCTACTTCACAAGCCTGCAGTTCTGGCCCTCAACAAGATTGACACAGACGAAGGCGGGAAACTCACCGACAGCATTGTAGACCTCATCAAACGATTACCAGGTGTGTAGTACTAAGGTTTAAAATGCCGAAGCCCATATATTAAGTTTATGGTTGTATGTTGGGCCATATGGTCTGGCAAACCCAAACACCTGAATCACAAAGCCGACGATTTAACGTTGAAAAAAAATAATAAAGAAAACTTTCTTTTTCCCTTGATACATTAAGCGGGGGAATATTTGTTTAACTGTTACTGTTATTTTATAAAGCAGAGGTAGGGGGTTTTAGCTGTTTTTTTAGCAGGAATTTTGAGGGAAAAATGGTGTAAACTGGGCGGGCTTCCGCATTATTTTTTTTATATCATCAGTTCCATATCCGATATTTCTCAAAATTTAATAGCACCTTCTTCTCATCAAGCACTTTAAATATCATAATCTAAAAACTAGGTCACAGTGACCAACTTTCTCCAAAATATACATTACGTTAACCTTTTTGTTTAAGTTTCGGTGGGGTGGGGACGGGTGCAAATTTATTAGCCGGGTTTTTGAGGAAAAAAAAGTTGCCTTATAGATTGGCATAAATATCTCAGCATTACCGTGTCCAATCTTCATAAAACTTTAACAGTACCTTCTTCCCATCAAGCACTTACCATACCCTGAAAACTAGGTCACTATGACATACTCTAAATAAACGTTACGTTAACCTTTTTATTTACGTTTCGGACGGACGGGTGGAAATTTATTTTTGTTATATCTCAGCATTACCATGTCCGATCTTCATCAAACTTTAACAGCACCTTCTTCTCATCAAGCACTTACCATACCCTGAAAACTAGGTCATTGTGACCCACTTTCTCCCAAATATTTGTTATGTTAACGTTTTTATTTAAGTTTGTCACTAAATATTAACTCGTTTGTTTAAACTTATCATTTCTCAGCATCGCCATGTCCAATTATTACAAACTTGGGACAGTATCCTCACATATACCAAACATTACACCTTAAAAACCCGGCTGTTTTTAACGCCACCAGTTTTTAAAAAACGGATTGGCAATAGGCAAAAATGCTGCTTGGGGTTTAAACCTCACTCTTTACCCTGTTGTCATCCCAATAAAATATATCATAAGAGAATCATATAAATATCATATGAGACTCATATAATCATATAAATATCATATGAGAATCATATAATCATATAAATATCATATGAGAATCATAAAACTTTTTTTCATGGAAATGTGTTTTTTAAAAACGAACCTTATTCTCATATGAAAATTATATGAAACTCCTATTATATAAGTATCATATGAACTAGATCTATAAATCTGATGGGCTAGTGGATATCATGTGAGCAACAGTAAGTATTGCGTAACCAGCGATGTATACAAACAATAAATATAACAAAAAAAATAATTCAAATTAACAAATTTATTACCGGTAATACATTTACTGCTAATATGTGGGTCTATGCCCATTTTGCCATAAATAAAAATCGGGCAATTATTTGCTTATACACAATATTTGCTTTATCTTCGGCTGCTGTACCTTCAGAAAGTATGGACATGATGTAGATTTATATGTATATTAACACCATTGCAATATAATGCAATTTTGAAATTTATTTCGAATTTAAATGTTTACTTTTTGTAACACTTCACAAGAACAGCGATTCTTTAATATAAAACTCTTATTTGTCTTTGCTCTGTATCATGTTTGATTTTTTGCAATAAATATGCCATTATAACATTCTTAAACACATGGCAATCTTGAAGTTTCAAGCATTAAAATAGCGTCTTGATTTATTAATTCAGCATCATTTTAACTTTATATTTAAATAGTATTTTGAGTTTTAATTTCTTCTTCTTATTCTACTGTATGTTTAAATATATTATTGGTGCTATATAATCAACACTTAGTTAAATGCTAAAGCTATTTGCTTTATACTGTTCTTGTAATTAATATTATTGATTGAACAAATGCAAGTTATATAGAAAAAGTAACGAACGCCGCAAGTTTTTATAAAAAAAAATCAGCATTGCCGTGTGTCTCTTCAATGTACCTTATTACATTTTTAAGCGTCTCCATGGCCGAATGGTTAACGACATTGCATTGGAAACCTTCTCCTCTCACCACTGTGGGTTCGAATCTCACTGGGATCTCGACTTATAAGTGAGGAAGTGTCTATTCTTACGGATGGCGGGAGGTGTACAGTACTGGTTATACCCAGGAAAAGTGGGTGGTCTGCCTCCACCACAAAAAATCAACCGTCATATATAACCTTACATGTGTTGAAAATGACGTAAAACACCATACAAACAAACATATAACATTCTTATAGATGTAATCTGTTGAAATTGATGCTCAATTTGTATTAAATAATTTCAGATTCCTTGTCTGAAGTCGACCCATCCTTACGTCCCAAAAAACTGATAAAATTTGATGAAATATACAAGATTTCCACCATGTTTGATCAGAATACGAAAACAATGAAAAATAGACTTCGTAAATTACTGGACAAATATGCCGATGAGGACAGAGAACAAATGTTATCGGAGATGACAATGGACAGAAGTGCTGATATGTCGCCACAACGTGTGCTCGGGCGAGAACATAACAGAAACAAATTAGTGTGAATGTTCGGAAATAGTAAAAATTATTTTTATTCAGAAACTGGTTTCACGGCATTGTGTTCAGTACTCGCGGAGATAGTGAAGATTGTGCGCAGGATGCCTCTGTAGGTCTACGGAGAAGGGTTGCATTTAGATTTGCAGACCTCTGCGACACATGAGTTTGCTAGCTGGTGGCTTGTCTGAATGGAAACCTCAATCACCTTGCCTTCATCTGAGGTTGCTGTCCCAATTAGTTTGTTTTTTTTGTGTAAAACCCATATGTGTAAAACGCATTACGTGTAAAACTCATTACAAAAACTAAAGCTGGACATTTTCAAGTCAGCTAGAGACACCATCAAATAATGGAAATAAAGAGAAGACAAAAACTGATGAAGCATTCAATGTGATTTTAAATCAATTGATGTAATACATGATTCATATCAAATGGTGTAATAGATTGCAGTGTACATACGAAGATTTGTATTTCATTCTTTATTACACAATTTAAAGGTTACAGCATGCATTACCAAAGTCATTATACCCTTTTTCAGTCACAAGGACTTCAAAGATAGATTCATGTGGAATAATTGTTTCATTTTTATAACTCTTATAAGTACTTATCTAAAATATGCATCCTTAACAGTGTAGGCTACTTTTTGTATTGATTCACATTTTTTCAGTGTTTACGGGCTTTTAAATGCCTGTAGTAAATGCAAATTCCATTGAGTGCTAATATTTATGGTAAATGTGGCATTCACTGTGATTTAGTGTTGATATTTACATTATTTTCTTAAATTAACATAATATTCCCGTGGCTACAGTACCAGTGGTAATGATAAAAATGTGCAGGTGAGACGACTGCCAATGATCAGTGTATTTTCGGAAAGGATAATAAACATTTTCTATTGAAACACATTGGATGTGTGCACAGAAGTCCCACTTGCTTGAAAAAAGAAGTTTATTTAAATTGAACGCTGATTTCTTTCAACAGGAAGTATCAAGTGTCAGAATGTAAATATCATTAAATTGAAGATTTTCTGGCTAATTTTGTGCTTTTCTCAAGTTCCAGAAAATAATTAAATATTTCAGCTTGGCAGAAATACATACAATACAAATTATACAACTTTTCTAATTGTTATAGTGTAAAAATCGTCGAAAGCATCTCTTGGTGACTTTTTATCCGCATAAACTGTAGTGTTGGTTTTATTTCAAGCCAAGTAACACCATGGAAATGTTCTTTTTTTCATACACGCAGTGCCTATGTCATGTCTCGTTTCATATTAATAGTATACGGAGCTGAAACTCTGTCTGCACTAATTTTGTCTGGTTCCATGTTTTGAGTATAAGGAACCGATGTTCGAACCAGCTGCTCATGAATCTACAAAAATAGAAGTTTGTTTTTATTTTAAGCAATAACTTTTTGTCCTATTACAGTCCTGGCCTATAATTGAATCTTTCATATATGCATATCCTGAACATTGATGATATCGAAATTGACTTCGTGAACTGACCTTGAGCTTGGAGGGTTTATTGATCTATCGGTAAACTTGAGATATTTGTTCAAAAAAGTGCGTATCCAAATAATGTCAAAATGCATATTTGTAATGGTACAGATTCCACAAAAACAAAGTACAGTGCTTCCTGGAATATGTTGCTGTATGTGAACATCTACCATTGCCACTAAAAGCAGCCAGTCATAGAGCAAGATGCAAAAAAGCTGACCTATCAAGTAATCTGTGACATTTTACAAGATCTAACTTTGGTTTGAGATAAATATTAAAGTGAGGCTTTTTTGCTCTGAGCTCTGTGAAAGGCATAGTTCACATTTGTGTAAATGTTAGCATACTAATCAAGAACTGACAAAAGAAAATGTTGGAAAATGAAACTAGTTTCAAGAAAAGTTTGTTTTATAGGCATGAACGCGCCTCCGATGTGAATGGATACTCAGTTACGCAGGGCTGCCAAAACATTTGAACACAAAATCATGAGATTCTTTTAATTTAAGATTTAAATTAGGCGAAGTACATTTTTAAATGGAAATTTCAGCACACAACTTGATTTGCACACTTAATTAGAGCCCGCGACTTGACTTGAACATTATTTTGCAAATTAAGTTATGAAATTAATACTTATGCATTGTTCGATAGGTATAAAATTTAATAGGTTAACATATTACAAACATGCACAAAATTAGTTTGTTTTATGGAAGACTCTGTAATTCGATTAGATATTATAAGCGTTGATTTAATTTATATCACAACTGTTTTTATGCTCCCGAAGGGTGGCATATAGTAGTCGCATCGTTCGTCAGTCAGTCTGTCCGTCCGCTCATCCATACAATCGTGTCCAGTAAATAACTAGGACAAGAATGGATGGAATTTCAAATAACACAGCATAAGCACAGTTGCTCACCACAACAAGACGAAGTGCACATGCAAAGTCCAGGTATGTGGCTCCAAGGTCAAGGTCACACTAAGAGTCAAAGGTCAAAAAGAAGTACTTTTGTGTCCGGCAAATAACTGACATTCATGGAGAGATTTTCAAATAACCTGGCACAAGTGTTCACCACAACAAAAGGATGTGGCACATGCAAATGCCAGGTCCCTAGTTTCAAGGTTAAGGTCACACTTAGAGGTCAAAGGTGAAAAAGATGTATTTTCGTGTCGATATTTCGTGTCCGGTAAATAACTGTGACATTCATGGAGAGATTTTCAAATAACATGTCACAAATACTCACCACAACAAGATGACTTGTCACATGCAAAATCCAGGTCAGTAGATTCAAGGTCAAGGTCATATTTGGAGGTCAGAGGTCAAAAAGAAGTTATTTTGTGTCCATATTTCATGGGTAATTAATTCCAACATTCATAGAGGGATTTTTAAATAACTTGGCAGAAGTGTTCACCACCACAAGCCTGTGTCGCGAGCAAAATCCAGGTCAGTAGCTTCAAAGTCAAGGTCATACTTAAAGGTCAGAAGAGGTCATATGTCCCCGTATTTGATTGAAGTTATGTAAGTCGTGTCCGGTCTAAAACTGTTATCCATTGAGGGATTTTTATATAACCTGGCAGAAATGTTTACCAGAACAAGATGATGTGTCATGCGCAAAACCCAGGTCCATAGCTTCAAGGTAAAGGTCACACTTAAAGGTCAGAAGATGCCTTATGACCCTGTATTTGAATGAAGTCATATTGGTTGTGTTGGTTGTATAACTTTGTCATCTTCCAGTTTTGCTGAACTTTTACCTGATCTTACCATTATGCCCATGAATATTTATAAACATGCTTCAAACTTATGGTGTCCCATTTTGAGCTGTGTGCATAAACATATCGTTCATATATTCACAAACCACTTCGGGGGCATTTGTTGTTTTCCTTATGAAAGTGCACATACTATTCTACACAGATGCTTGCTAACTGCAGATACAAGTCTTCATAACTCTTAAGCCAGTTATTATCATCTTAAACGGCAGCAGCTGTTACCACGTAGAAGGAGCCACCAGCACCTCGACTGCTGTTTCTATCAGGTTGACCAATTAAGGAAGCCAGAGATATATTACACATGTGTGTATGTCACTGAAGGAACTAATTATGTCCTTAGGTGTAAAATTTATATTCAGTCAGTGCATTACACTGACAACCCCCATTTATATGACACTTGAATGGGACAATGCATGAAATAGCTGATAAAATGTGAAACTATAGCTGATATTTTAATTGGTGGGCAAATGTTCACCTGTGCAGTGGTTTTTGTAGAGGGGGCTTGGGGTTGAGTGGGGAGGGCTTTGGTTTTTGTAGAGGGTTTGGGTTGTGGGGGAGGATACCGTTAAACGTGTTCCAGAAATTCCAATCAATAAGAAGCAAGACTGCTTTTTTCCTTCACTAAATTTCAGGCTCACCTTCACATATCGGTCAATCATGTCCTTGTTGGTCAGGTTCTGTGACTGGAGCCTTGTGTGCATGCTGGCGATAGTGTTCTCAATTACAATAAGCTCCATCTGTAGTCGTAATACGTCGTCGTGCGTCTGGTGTATCAGTCTGTTCTTTGATATTGATTCAGATATAAATTGTCTACCTGTTGCGAGATGAACAAAAGATACATGTGTATAAATTCGTAAAACTGACCAGGCCTGGAATCCACCAACCAGTCTTCAAACTATTCTCAGACTTCAGCTCAAGTATTCAAATTTCGTTCACAAATATTCCCATGACCTTCAAAGACAAACAATCGAATAAAGTTGTTATTTATTAATAGTGATCTTATTGATACATAGCAGCTTGTTATGAACATTTATACTTGAAACATATAGATATATGTGTGTTTGAAATTTGCATACATGGACTTAAGTCTTCTCAAGAATGGTTGGTGAATTCCAGGCCTGATAGCTTATACCGGTAAGTCTATTAACGTCTCATTGTTTACATTCATTTACATATATACATGTATACCGCGGAACATGGAATGTAAATTTATACCATTCTTAACAGAATTACAACAGACTATTTTTGCATGTTCCTGATAAAGCCTTGTTCATATATGTTATCTACTTTCACATTGTGGTATTGTTTCTTGGTCTGACCTAATTGCACTTGGTAATTATTGCACAGTATTGTGTTGCCTTTTGAAATGTATAGGTTGAATATCAGGATATGAGACAATTATTAGGTTTGTGGTAAAACAGTATTCACTCACAGTTCATGTGATATATTTTGATCATTTTCCTTATCCGTGTAGTTATCTCCCTTCTCTGTTTTGTAATTGTCTCCCTTGTCTGAAAACACTTGACACCATCTGTTTGAACTTTTTTGTGGGAAGGTCCATTTGTCTGGGAAAATTTGTGTTTTATCCTCACACGACTTACAATGGGTTCTTCAGTCGAGAGTTCTTGGGTCCCTTAAATGAAACCACATTTACCAATAGACACTTACTACTAGAATTCCACGGAATTAAATCTGTCGCCTGAAGTTTCTTTTTTTTAGCTCGACTATTCGAGAATTAGAGAGCTTATGTAATCACCCCGGCATCGGCGTCCCACATCAAGGTTTGCGTGTAAGCTGTGTTTACAAGTCTATGTCTCTTACATTTCTTACACTAGCACAACCAAATTGGGCCAATGGCTTCCTTATAGCATTATCTTAAGGGCTGCATAAGTAATTAAGGTCTTTGTAACCCCTGGGCTCCCACGTAAACAAAATTATGACAGTCCTTGAAATGTGTCCCATTTCACATTAAATTTTGTGTGTAAGCTGTTTTACAAGTCTATATCTCGTACATTTCTTATCCTAGCACAACCAAATTTGGCCATGAGCTTCCTTATAGCATTATCTTAAAGGCTGCATAAGTAATTAAGGTTTTGTAATCCTTGGGCTCCCATGGTACCCAAATTATGATAGCCCTTAAAATGTGTCTCATTTCACATCAAATGAGCTGTGTTTACAGGTCTATATCTTTCACATTTCTTGTCCTAGCTCAACTAAATTTGGGAATTGGTTTCCTTATAGTATGCTGTAAAGGGTTGCATAAGTAATTTTGTCTTCTACAAATTCTGGGCTCCCATGGAACCCAAATTGTGATGGCCCATAACATGTGCAATAAAGGCTGATCAAGATTTGTGTATAAGCTGTTGTATATATCGATATCTCTTAAAATGTTGTTTTTTTGTCACCTAAATTTGGTTTGGGATTTCTTATGGCATTATTCATACTTCACCCATATTGGGGAAGGGCCCCGACTCCTACCCCACACGCCAACCCGAAACCTGATTTTTTTTTCTTTATACATATTTCAGTGTTGTTTCATATAGCTATGTTGCGCATAGCCTCAGTTAACTGTATGTGATTGCCTCATTTTCTTTGTTTGATACTTGGTCATATGTATTGTTGGCATTGGTGGACATCACTGAACGACAAAAATTACCAAGGTCAAGGTCATATTTAGCTTATTTTCCCCAAAAATAACCTTGGTTGTGTAACTTAACCTCAGTTAACTTTATTTGATTGCCTAACTTTATATCTTTGATACTTGGTCATATATATGGTTGGCATTGGTGGACATTGCTGAACGACAAAAAATACTGAGGTTAAGGTCACGTTTTACGTTATTTTAATACCCTAAACATCAGTTTGGTTTCAATATTTTATTAGTGATACAGGCCACCGGCCAAAACACGTACATTTATAACATGTATGCAATATATTTATCATAAATTTAAATTTGGTTAGGTAAGTTTACCTCAGTTAACTTTTTCTGATAACTTTAATTTCTTTTGTTTGATACTTGATCATATGTATTGTTGGCATTGACGGACATCATTGAATGACAAAAATTACCAAGGTCAAGGTCATATTTTGCGTTATTTTCCCCAAACCTAACCTTGGAAAGATAACCTTGGTTAGGTACTTAACCTCAGTTAACTTTATGTGATTGTCTCACTTTATGTCTTTGATACTTGGTCAAATGTATTGTTATACCCCAGCTATACCTGTCTATCTGTCTGTCTGTAGACGCAACATTGTCCGCTCCGTAACTCATCTCCCCCTAAAGCAAATCTCATGAAACTTCATAAGTGACCTGCCTGTGGTGAGAGGATGACTCCTATTGATTTTGAGGTGAGTATGTCAAAGATCAAGGTCACCGGGACCCGATAAAGAAAAACCTTGTCCGCACCATAACTCTGCTCCCCTTGAGGCAAATCTCATTAAACTTCATAGGTGAACTGCCTGTGGCGAGAGGAGGACCCCTATTGATTTTGAGGTTAGTTGGTCAAAGGTCAAGGTCACTGGGACCCGATAATGAAAAACCTTGTCCGCACCGTAACCTCTCCCCCCTCAGGCAAATCTCCTGATACTTCAAAGGTGAACTGGTTTTGGTGAGAGGATGTCCTCTATTGATTTTGAGGTCAGTAGGTCAAAGGTCAAAGTCACCAGCACCAGATAATGAAAACCTTGTCTGCTCCATAACTCCTTTCCCACTGAGGCAAATCTCATGAAACTTCATAGGTGAACTGCATGTGGTGAGAGGACAACCACTATTGATTTTGAGGTCAAATGTCAAGGTCACTGGCACCCGATAATGAAAAACCTTGTCCGCTCCATAACTCCCGTCTTCCTGAGGCAAATCTCATGAAACTTCTTAGGTGAACTGCCTGTGGTGGGAGGATGACCCCTATTCATTTTGAGGTCAGGAGATCAAAGTTCAAGGTTACCGGGACCAGACAAGATTCATTTTGAGGTCAGTAGATCAAAGTTCAAGGTTACCGGGACCAGATAATGAAAAATCTTGTCTGCTCCATAACTCCTCTCCCCCTAAAGCAAATATCATGAAACTTAATAGATGGACTGTCTGTGATAAAAAGATGGCCCTTATTGGTTTTGAGGTCAGTAGGTCAGTAGGTCAATGCCACAGTTACCTGATCATGAAAATCCCACTCCACTCAATATTTACTCAAAACAGTAGGTTGGGGAATGGTGGGATTTGTAGTGGGGGTATATTTGTCGCCCTTAAAAGGTGACAGCTTTAGTTGGCATTGGTGGACATCGCTGGATGACAAAAAATACCAAGGTCTAGGTCATATTTTTCGATATTTCCCCCAAACTTAACCTTAGTTAGGTAACAACCTTGGTAAGGTAACTTAACCTCAGTTAACTTTATGATTGCCTGACTTTATGTCTTTGATACTTGGTCATATGTATTGTTGGCATTGGTGGACATCACTGAACGGCAAAAAATACCAAGGTCAAGGTCATATTTTACATTATTTTCCTACAACTACACCTTGGTTAAACCACTTGACCTCAGTAATTTAACTTCTTATGATTACTTCGCTTTTATTTGTTACCTACACAGCAAGTTTTGTTCATATATCTCATTCTTAACTGTTATTGGCCGAAATCAATTTTAATAACGGCAATACTGACCTTGACCCCGTTGATCTCGAATGCAATACCAAGCTTCCTTTTCATATAAACTACCTACACAGCAAGTTTTGTTCCAGTATCTCATTCTTAACTGAAGTTATTGTCCATACACCATGTTTCTATTTTAGTAACAATAACCTTGACCCAGTGACCTCTAATGCAATACCCAGCTTCCTTTCCATATAAATTATCTACACAGCAAGTGTTGTTCCAATAGCTTATTGAAGTTATTGTCCGGAAACCATTTTTCTATTTTAGTAACAGCGACCCTGACCTTGACCCCAGTGACCTCAAATGCAATGCCATGCTTCTTTTCCATACAAGATACCTACACAGCAAGTTTCGTTACAGTATCTCTATCCTAACTGAATGTATTGTATGGAAACGAAAAGTGTGGACGACAGATTACGACGCAAGAGGACGGACAAAGTAAAACCTCAGTGTCCGCCATGATTCGCAAGGAATAACACATAATAAAACGACATTTACCAATAAACACTAAATAAAACCACATCTACCAATACACTAAATACAAACACATTTACCAATATACTTACATGAAATAACCCAATCTCCACGCAGAGATATGTTCCTTGCACTCACATATAACTACTAAATTACAAGATTTTGGAAAAACCTGTTATATTGGAATATGTTTGCCTGAAACTTATTTATTTCTTGTGTAAATATAATTTTCAGAATATCTGCAAATTAGATGTTGCGAGATTTGAAATAATGCATGAAAACAATTTAGTTTTAATCGGGACTATTTTACTACAAAAATAATATGTACTTAGGTCTCCACAATCGATACGCATATGTAAACATTTCAAACCGAAGCTTAATAGCAGAAAATTACTAAAAAAAAATAACTCGTAGAATTTTTTTGAAAATATTGAATATAGGTCTATATTTTATCTTTGCGGATCACGCAAAGGGATTTATTATAAACATCGTCATAACTTTTTTGAATAATCGCGTGACCTAACCATTCGCCCTACTTGCTTTGACGTTGACTAACTAATAAACGCTACCGGGTTCGAATCCCACTGGGAGCTCAACTTATAAGTGAGAAAGTGTCGATTCTTACGGATGGCGGGAGCTATACAGTACTGGTTATACTCAGGAAAAATGAGGTGTTCTGCCTCTACCACAAAACATCGACGGTCATATATGACATAAAATGTGCTAAAAATTACGTCAAATAATAAACACTTAATAAAATCATATCTGGCGATAAATACAACTATATGCTAAATAAAACCAAATTTACTAATACACGCTAAACCACTACACACTAAAATAAACTAAAGCAAAGTGGATGCATCGCAAATAACCGCATTTCGCAGTCATGTACACATCATAGGCAACAAGTGTCTTAGATATGAACACCACTGATTTATGATGTATGAGGGGTTTAGGTTCCTTCAACTGGTAAAGACGAAGTTCAGGTTACAGTGAAACAATAAGAATGCACAGAAATTGTATTAACATATTTTGTTTTTAACAAAAAATGGCGGTAATGATCATTTTGGCGAATTCGAATCTTTTTTAATTCGAAAGCTTCGTTTTCATCTACTCATCGTCGGCAAGCAATGACACCCTCCTTCAACTGATTTATGAGGGATTTAGGTTACGAGGATACAATAAAGGTTGTTATAAAAGTCGATCAGGAAATGTATAGCTTTCACAGAACACAGTCAACAAGAAACACACATTAAAACTAACAATTTATATACACAGTTAATAAGAATTAAGGCATATGAAATCACAAACACAAACTGGTTGACAGCAGGGCTACCGCCTTGGAACGGTCAGCGGCAAAAAAAGACGCGGGGGGTTTAAACCTGGTTCCAGGTGCACTAAACCTCACTCTTACCCTATTGTCATCACAATAAAACGAGTCGATATAAATAAGAAATGCCCGCTAGGCTATATTCTCTAACAAACAATCCAGCACTAATATGATGTTATTAAGTGATTTCATATTGGCCCAGTTGTTGGTCCAAGGACTGTCATATTGGCCCAAGGCCGCGGGTCAGTAGCCTATGACAGTCCGAGGACCAATAACTCTGACAATATGAAAACACTTAATTAATGACGATCTCTGACAATATGAAAACACTAATTAATGACTAATTATAATGAATGACGTCACTTAAATCTCGTATTGGCGGGTTTCTTCAGATTGGCCTTGTTTTTGTGTGTAGAGTTTCAACTAAATCACGGCTAGTATAGTTTAGTTAATTAATGATGAGCAATATAACACTTAAACATCAAACGCTTCCATCATTGTTATAAGGATTTATGGTTCACAATCTGTCCGGTCAAAGTTGAGTCCACCACTAAACATGCAGTGCGTTGCAAAATGATAGGGTCTCTTTTGATAAACTGTTTAACAAATTTAGAAAATATTGTATGAATATGACCAAGGATCTTACGAAGTTTGTAAATCACGTCACTATGGTGGCTGATATGTGCCATCTCGCCTTTTCGTTATTTCGCTGCGAAATAACGCCGGGCGAAATAACGAAAAGACGAAAAAACGGCGGGCGAAATAACGAAAACAAGCCGAGCGAAAAGATGACAAATAGTCAAAACGCCTGGCAAAAAAACGAAAAGACGAAAAACCGGCACGCGAAAAGACGACATTTTATACATTTAAGTTACCGGCACGCAAAAGGACGCCACGCGACATAACGCCGGGCGAACTTAGGCCACGCGAAAAGACGCCGGGCGAAATAACAAAAAGAGGAAAAAACGCCTGGCGAAATAACGAAAAAACGAAAAATAAATCACACGAAATAACGAACATTTAAATGTATAAAGTCTTTTCGCGTGCCGGTTTTTCGTTTTTTCGCCCGACGTTTTGACTGTTTGTCGTCTTTTCACTTGGCGTTTTTTCGTTATTTTGCCCGGCGATTTTTTATTATTTCGACGGCGTTTTTTCGCCCGGTGTTATTTCGCTCGAAAAGACGAGATGGCACATATCAGCCACCATACGTCACCACAAAAGTCACGTAGTCCTTGACGCAGAAGAGTTCTTTTATATTTTAAAAGATCAGTGTTACGATAATACCATTTTGCAAAGGTTTTTCGAAGTTTATGGTAACGGTAGCTCTGATGGAGTAGCTTTTTTAGTTATACAAAGATTACGAATATTAAAGTCCTCAACTCGACTGTCGAGCTCTAAAAAAAAGAATAAGTTGAGAAAAATAGACCCCATAATAAGTTACTCGGGGAACATATTGGGGATATTAACCATATCAAAATAAAAATCATCTCTCTTGTCATCTATTTTGCTAATTATTTCTCCATGTTCAATAGAGAGATGTAAATCGAGAAAAGAAGCAACAGTATCAGAAATATTAGCTTTGTTGAGTTAAAGTTCGTGTTAAACATTGTAGAAATGTTTAATAAATACATGCTGCTACCATATGACCATGTGTCCTCTTCCCTGTGGACGAGGATGCGTACATCAATCGCAAAACCGTTCCATATTTGTCTGTAGTTCTAAGGTTTATAGTCCCTCCACCTTATAACCAATAGGACATCCTAAAGGTATAGGGGCATAATAGAGTCCGTACACCCGTTCCATACTGTATGCGGATCTCATTTTTATAGCAATACAACCGGACACTACAGCACACTACCGTGTAGTGCACGGTATTATACAATGTACTGGTTCCCTGTTATAATATGCATGTATACTGGTCCCCTGTTATATTCCGGTATTATACAATGTACTGGTTCCCTGTTGTATGCCGGTATTATAAATTGTTGAAAAGTTAAATTTAATAGAGGATCTGTCAGTGCCAGCCTGTTTAAATTCGCATAAGTATTTTATTAAATACCAGAGTCTTACCTTCCCCAGAATATAACAGTTCGTACTTAAACAGCAGTTCGTACTCGGCTTGCGTTACGTAAAAAAATGGCGCCACACATGCACAGCAAGTCCACAGCGGTACCTGCAAGGTTATAATTTAAATATATTAGTAGTAATTTATATGAACGTAATATTCGCTTACACTTACTCCTAAACTGGAAGAAAATGAAATGACTTTCTCCTGGATTGGCCTTAAAAACATCTGGTTAATTTATTAATTTTGCTTATAACATTATGTTCACAAGTTGCATCCTCAAAATCCTTGATCGGTCCCTGAATTTGCACCATGCATTGATTCTAGATAGATATTTCCTGTTTCTTGTACGCAATATTCGTGAAAGTTAAACTACATGTTGTTACGTACGCATTGGTAATTTATGTGTATAAATAAAATATATTAATGAGACCGTATATAAAAGAATCTAACCCGCCAAATAACGGCAAAATTACACTACAAAACTGTTTTATCAAAACATGTATGTTTATTCACGGGTTTTTAATAAACATCATTGAATATGCGTAAAATGAATTATCACAATTCGACGCGGTTAAAGCCTTTTATATAGTGCCTATGGAGTTTGTATTCTCAAAATATGCAAGTTATGTGTATACATCGTCCTCAGTAGGTTTAGAAACGATGTACATCTGATGTAAAAAAATCCTATTGGCGGGATTATGGACTTTGATATTAAATGCGATCTAACCTGAAACAATTGTGAATAAATAACGCTGCTCCATTTGCTTGCACGTGCCTGGCATCTCTTCCAGAAGTGGGTGAGTAAAATCAACGTAACAAGCAGGTTGGTAGTAGCGTGACTTCTGTTTGCATTTCTCCTTCTCTGATACGTGCAACAGTGACACGTGATCCCGTTAGCCGGGCAGACGGCAATTGGTCGTCTGCAAACGTCTTCCGCTAGAATGGTTGAGTTGATGACGTAGCTCCAGTAGTAATCGTGCTTGTCCACCACCGTTTTATGGCTAACAATAAATAAAAGCAATAATGCTTCAGATCCCGAAAGTTGCTTTTCTATTGCTGATGTTATTATAGAATGTATACATCTAATCGTAACCCTGTACTGTATGTGCCTTATTTGTTGTTTTTATTATACTAGTATAGCGTTTTAGGAGACGCCTTTTGTGGGAGTCGTGCCTTATATGGTGAATGGTGGAGAGGATAAGTAGTGAACAATCATGATCTGACACACTTAGAATAAAAGATAGAAACAATAACAACAGCCAGTATGGATGTCAATTATATGATATAGGATAGTGACATATCGCAGAATCTAGTAACAAATGATGTATTACATTTAGAGTCTCTAGAGTTTTCGAAGATTCGTTGTAATTTGACAATAATTTTACATTGGCATGAGTTATTTCAAGTACTTCAAAGTAATGGAAGCGATATATAAGAATCCGTGGATTACATTCAAGATCGAATTGTCAGTTTAAAATGCGTGTTCGACATGATGTACTAAATACTGATACAGCTTGAGGTGGGTTCAAATATGTCATTATTGTGCATCATAATAGATGGTACTAAATATACGATGTTCTCAAGAAGTTCCTATAGTTCAGTGGTTTGTAAATTAGAAGGTCGTACGTTCGAGTCCCTAGAGTGGAAATAAATTTGTTTTCTGTACAGTGCAATGCTACCTGTGCGCATGTACGAAATGCACAACCACAAATGCGTCAAATTTGATCGGTGAAACATCCGATTTGGTCATGACTCGGTGAACATGAAGTTACAAATAAAAGACACGTCTACAAAACGGCGTGCGGTTTAAGTAAAACGCATATAGCTTTAATGATCAGTGAAAAAGACGGCACTGCAATATATAAGAAATGTCAAACGCAATGTATTGTACACTGTAAAATAATTTTTGAAACGGTGAGGCGACCTGATGATCTTGGCTGTTTTCGATGTTTTTCATCCGGTTGTTTCCTGTACGTGTAAGACGTTTTTCACAAACAATAGACTTATGAGACTTACCTTTGATTAAGTATGCGCAAAAGTAGTTCAGTCATTAGAACTATACACACTCCTAGTCCTACTTGTCTAAACTGCATCTCCGTCATATGTCGTCTTCATTGTCAGTCTGCTGTCTGTCTACGTCGCCGCCATTTTGTTTTCCAGCACGTGCTTAACGTTACGTAACTTTAAAAATGTGCGCCATTTTGTGGTTAACACACTGGCGTTTTGAGTCGGGATGTTTTACTTTTATTTGGAAAGCGCACGGACACAGGCAACTCTCAGACACATGGTTGTGATAATATTTATGTCATATTAAATCAATGTTGATTCAGAATGCGCATAAACATTGTTGATGGCAGCTAAATAAGCACTTATATGTTACAAAAATGTATTTTATGGACAGATAAAGAGCTAACCAAATTTAGAGATTTGGCAGGTACATTGTTGATGGCAGCTAAAAACAAATACATATGCTACAAAAATGTATGTTATGGACAGACGAAGAGCTAACCAAATTCAGAGAATTCGCAGGTTCATTGTTGATGGCAGCTAAAAAGACTTGTTGATGGCAGCTAAAAAAACAAATGTATATGCAACACAATACTACTACAAGAGTATGTACTTTGTTTTCAGTTTGATAAATTGAACATGAAGTGAGTATGTTTATGGGAAACAAGCATTTAAAAGAAGCGTTCATTTGTTCTATGTTTTAATATATAATGTACCCAGAACGGGTATGGTCAAATGCAAATTAACAACAAATAATAATTATTTTTTATAAATAAATAAATACATATCATGGATCTATATAAATCTTCCATTCGTCATTATATAACTTTCCGGAGTATATTCCTCCGTCGTTTTAATCAATTTGCAGCACAAATTGAACACCGTGTTTGCTAATTTGTGTCAGCGTCACTACTTGGAATGTTTTGAGTCCGCCGTTGATCTCTCGGTTATCTTCTGAACGTCCACTAAATGTAGCACATAGGTTTAAATCCCCATCATCGCATAAAGCCTGCGCTCGATCGCTACGGGCGTAGTGTTCTTGTCTTTTCTCATTGCATTTGAATCATAACAAGAGTTCAGAAAACGACGGGGTCCGTGTATCGTTGGTCCAATACTGCGTAAATCTAAAAAATAAAGAAGAGGAAATTGTTTTATACAATCATTCAAAAATGATTGGGAACACTTTTCGTATACTTTATTAAAGCTACACCATCTGTATAAAGTAAACAACAATAAAGCCATATTGCAGAAACGTAATTTTGCAGTTATGAGTCCTCATAAATGCTCCGGAAGGTTGTCTGAAACGTTAGGGAACTAGAGCTTATAATTACAAACATTCCGCGGAATCAAACTGCTGCGACACAGACAGATATGGAATGGTTTTGTTAAACCTCACAGTCTTCTGCATGTGAGTGAAGCTAATACAATGTTATTCTAGGTGGATAACATGTCATATTGTCGCTGGACCTCATTGAATTATGTGACACCATCCAACACAGTTATAGTACCACAGCTGCTATTATAAATTACGACAACATACCTTATCAAATAGTTTCTGTGCTGCCTTGTGATGACTGTAAGATCTCGTACAGATCAGCAAGTTCTCGCAGCGTCTCGAGACTAAACACCGCTCAACAAATTCGAGACATGCATTCGCCAAGTCCGGTAACTCAAACTGGGAAGCTCCGCAGAACAAACCTGAAAACAAAAGGAAACGATGTCAAGTATATTTCATGATGTTTTCTTTTATGTTTATATGCCTCATTCGTTTATACGTCATGTAATACTTCTTCAAAATATGTGTATACGATTTATATAATGTTAAAAAAGCACGGGTTGAACTTGCAATAGAACAGTTTACCTATGTATGATTGGCATTTGTATAGACTTAGTATAAATGTGATGGCATCTAATTAGCATTTATAAATTCCATGAAGTGCTTTATGGCAAATATGCCACTACCAGCTTTCAAAACCGCATAAATGCCGAAATATTGCGAATCAATTATTATAATTTTCATTATCTGCATTAATTTCCCGTTGTTTAGTACCAACAATAACGTGTTATGAGGTACAGCGGATGCGGGTGGAGTGACTGATATTAATCTTGAGTATTGTGACGAACGTGGTGTATTCTCCAGACTTACCTACAACTGTTTCTTCGGTCATATCCACGGTCCCGCAGTGAACAAACTGGACCAATAACCGAAACACATCAGGCTCGTACTTCTTCACAGGAATGATGAGACGCTCCGATAATGACCGGGATAATCCGAACGTCTGTTTCCCGGCTTTCACGTTTTTCTTCAGTGACTTGAGCTTCTGTTCATGCTCCGACCGTATGGACATGTGCTTTAATATCAGCTGGTAGAAAACCCTGTAGTAAATGATTATAATAATAACATTGTATATATAGTGCTAGTCTTACTGTGCTTTGTTTTGATTATTTATATACAATTGCCGATATGGCAATGTAGTTTGAGAAGTGCTCGTTTAGACTATTCTAGTATATAATGAAAACTCGTCAATTTACTGAAGAAGAAAAGTATAAACATTTTTTTTCTTTTAAAAACGCTGCTTATTAAAATAAGTGTCCTTTAAAGATTTAAAAGTAAACAATATACTGCACGCACCTGCTTCGGGTTCCCAGTATCGCTCTGACGCCATGAACAGGAATCTCATTTGGGCCAATAAGAAACGTGACGTCACACATCTCGGGCATTGCCAGTATCAGCTTCAAATTCTCGCACAGGGCGTGTGTACTCCTGAAATGCATCACTTCCTCTCTGTCATCTCGGGCTGGGGCGAGATTCTCGCAGCTGCCATGTGAGCTCGTGGAGCTCGTGGACGAGACAGACTCCGTATCGGAAATGTCCGTAGAGTGATAACCAGATGAAGAATCTGAAATGAATAAATGTTTGAAATGTACATATGGCATTCATATACTTTGATTTAAGACATATGAACACCGTAGAGAAAAATCGTTCCAATAGACCCGTCTTTGACTCGGACATTGTGACGCCTGCTATGACATTCTCAAATGCCCACTATTGTGAAATACCTAAATGAACTCTGCCCACATACATGTGGTGCTTATCATTTGTGTAAAAGTAGTTAAATACGTACCATCGTCGTTAAACAGAAACTCGCCGTTCGTATACTGTTTATTCTGGTTCTCTTGTCCAAATAGTAATGGTTCGGTTATATCCCACATCTCCATAGAAACGCTTCGTAAATATCAAATGTATAAAACAAAATTATTAAATTCAAATTAAACAGTATGGCTTTCTATGTTAGCACAAAACACTTAATTGAAGCATGGACATATATGTAGATCTATGATTGAAGTTACCAGCGACCAAGTATTCGATATGAATGACATGTTGATGCAACTTTTACTTTTTATACCTTTTCGGTGTTTTCTGTGAGTTCAGATGTTTGACAGAGCAAAGGTTGTCACTTGCAAAGTTGAGAATCTTGCTTTATGTCACTAGACTATATCAATGTCTCCGATTGGCCAATTCAAACAAGTTCGCTAATTTCATTGGCCAATAACGCAAATGTGACAACTTACCATAAAGTGGAGTAACTAAAGCTGTCGATGATTGCTGTGTTTGCACACTTGTTTGGAAAACATACTTTGTTTACGAGTTTAAACGTCAAGCCATGGAATGAATATTTGTCACACTTCGAAATCTGGTTAAGTATTGTCATTTTAGATGGAAAGAATGTTATCAGGGATCTAAGAAGAATAAATATACATTTTGTAACGTTATTCAAACGGCGTTTGATAGTGATGTTAAAAACTTGTCGTCTGACCTTGAAACTAATTGAGTATTGACAATGTACACATCTGTAAAACATCCTTTTGAATATGATAATTATCTAAATGTATTGCATGCTCACAGGGAAGTATTCTCGCGAAAGGCATGCACGGATATGTCAAATATGTAACACTAACGATATTGAGGACGAGTTTTATTTTGCATTTATATGTCCTGTTTATAATACAATCAGAAATAAATATATCAAACGATACTATACTTAACGCCATTAAAAACGCAAGTTTAGTAGGAAGCATGGATTTCGCATAATTCCGATTTTACTTCTTTTAATACATGAATTTGATCGGTCACCTGGTTTATAGGGAATGTGGATAATTTCTAACATGTCCATAACACTACAATCGATCTTGGAGACATTTTATTAAAAATAAACAAAATAAAAGAAAACTTGCACTTTTAATGGCGTTAAGTATATATCCAAAGACCGACTATGTTTAAATGTATTGAAAACAATATTTTCATATTTCTCAGCTTTTGATATATAAATGATCATTCTTTTTATAGATGTTCACGGTCATTTAAAAACAATGCACTCGTACATTTGACTGCTATATTTAATTAAAAAAAACACTAAATAATACTTGATATGTATATATATTGAAAGAGCGTTATGCATTGTATATAACCAGGCAGTTTAAGTTTACCAAAGCAGATACTGATACTGAGATAATCTCAACGGAAAGGTAGATCTAGTTTTGCCACAATCAGCGGATAGTCAGCTAGGCATATGGGTTCGGTTTGGTAATATTTAAGTACATTGAGAATAGAACAAAATACACTGTTTTCGAGCCGTTGTCATTTATTCCAACACTAAGGTACACATATCTGCAACTTTTTTCCTTCAACTATCCATGTAGATGTCCTGAAAATCAAACGTCTTAACCCCTGTCGATATACTTGTTTGTTCACAAATTTCACTTCCGTACACAAAATGTCCATTTCAAATTGTTCACCACATCTCTGTGAGTAGGCAGATGGCGTTATACGGTTCCCTCCACAGTCAGCAAATAGTCCTGCAAAACAAAGCTCAGTGCTAATAAAACCTGCCAAACATTACGTTTTATATAATGGCATAGTAAACACAGTATTCAAACACATTTTTTCACAAGTAACCAGGCCCTGAACTGTCAACACATTTTTTTAAAGTACTACTTTCGCAGGTAACGACCCGGAAGCAAAATAATACCAGTCTGACACCTATAAGAGGCTTGTTTTGGCCTTTTTCACTGCTGCAATGGTTCAAATCCTAAAACAAACATTATTTAGTTAAAATAGACAGAAAATTTCATAACCCTGCAGTACTTGCTCAAAATACAGCCATTAACCTGCAGTTATTCAATATCGCCCGGACAGCGGTCGAAAAGCTCCAAAACTGAGATAGTGAGCATGTGTGGAAAAACAGTGTTTCGAAGTCAATTTTTGGAATAACTCTATAAAATAAAGTTCTACCATTAGCATAATCATTATACTACAGAATAAAGTGTATTTAAAAAAAATGCTTATACTAAGAACTGGCTAAAAAACATGACTTTGTTAGAAAAAATGTATTGTTTTGTCAAAAAATAGTACTTTTTTGTCAAAAATAGTACTTTTTTCTTATAATTTATAAGTTATTTTTACTAAAAATCAAGTGTTTTATATTGCAAAACACACAGACTGTCATTATATAATGATTAATTAAAGAATTCACAGAGTCACACTCAATGAGATCACATACAGCTGCAAGTGCTGTAGAAGTATTAGAAGTATATGGCTCGCCACAGTGGGCCGCATCCTGGACACTTAGTATTAATCTATAGGTCTAATCATCAAGAAAGTAGCAATCTCAGTGCAATGCTTATAAAGGGAAATGCATCCCAGCACAGAGGCATATTAAAGATAGACTCTCGTCAGAAATATACAGAATTAAATTAAACAAAATGATCGTAAGTGACGACAACATGGTGCATTTTTTTAAAAAAAGGCCGAAGTACGTGTTCAGAGCGACTTCATACTAACCATATGATTCCAACTGCAAGCAGTGCAGACGTCAACGTCGCAATTTCACCACCACCATCACAACCGCTGCTGTTGTCGCCACTGCCACCACCACCACCACCACCAACAACAACAACAAGAAGACCAGCCAATGAATTGCCTGGGCCTACATCACGTCTACGACCGAGACTGAAACAAGAAGAAGGTCCATCAAGAAATAGAATTATGAGTGTTACAAAAATGTTGGGAATGGTTAATTCTATTTATAAAGAACATTCAGTTAATAACAATTCTCAGTGTGACACTTTGGAAGTGAAAATATTAAAGGAAGTAAAGACTGGATTGGGTTGGCAGTATCAGTTTCAGTGTGTAAACTGGAGTTTTTTGACGAGCAGATATGATTTGTTTCAAACAGTGACAATTGAGTGAAATCATAAAAGCAGTTTAATAATTGAGAAACTATTTAAAATTGGAAAAGGAGACATAACAGAAGTTATACACCGCTTACCCGCTGTCAGGAAAGCAACCATAGAGTGTTACTCTGGAAACTGCAGCCTTTGCCCGTCTGACTCGCTGGTGGTGGGTTAAATCATGCTATCTGTCTACACATGGTATCACACACCTGGAAATAAATGATAATGACAAAAAGATACTTTATGAACTGCCAGAAATGAGACTGAGTAGAGAAGCAATTTTAAAAATAAAGTCTAGGACCACAACTCAAAAATGTGAAGCCTTTAAACAGGTCAGTGCTGGCTACTGTTCGGAAAGAGATCAACTATTCGCGTAATTTTAAAGACCGGGTGCGCTCAGCAGCACACAAGTTGAATAACACAGTCCATGAGTCTCTAAAAAGAAAACTGGAGTACGTAACAGGAAACAAAATGTCTGCTCAAACAGCTCATAGTTTAGAGCTCATAACAAAGGATGCAAAATATCCTAAAAAATACACAAAAACACACGCACACGTAGCCAAGTGCACGAAACAAATTGCTAACAACGTGGCGGACTACCATTCCTACACAAGCACCAATGGCACCGTACACGATTACAGGAAAGGACAAATGGATGGATGACATAGATCATGCATATGCAGTCCGGTAACTGAGACACGAAACCGTATAGGACACTTGAGCGACACGATACCATGCACTTTTGCAGTTGTAACCTGAAAATTCATGAAAACAAACAGCAACAACAACAACAACAACAACGACATCAAAATCGTGTCTGGTATACAGCAATGCCACTGAAGAGACCTGATAGCTGGTCGAAACACGTACAAAAAGAAAAATATCCATCCATCCATCCATCTACCCACCTCCCGTCTCCCAATTCACCCTCGGTTTACTCACTTGCCAAGAATGTGTAGGTCTAGCTGGTATGTTTGTCATTCAAATGCACAACACATTCCCTAATTCCATCCCCATGCCCATAGCACTTGCCATTTGAGAAACACATCGCACGACTATTATTTCTCGTCTGGGGTTCCAACACAAGGTGATCACAGTTCACACACAATGCATTGTTACAAAGGTGACTCAGGTGACTTCGGAAGACGGGACATCTAGTGAGTTAACATCAATCATAAGCGCAACCCGATGAACTGTTCGAGTCTTATGATCTGCCTGGGGTGGGTCTCTGGGATCTTTAAATCTAATCACACCGTACGCTGAATTTGTCTTTCGACAACCAGTCCATACCATACAATACTTAGATCTGTCACAAATCTTTGCCTTCAAATCAGCCCAAAAAAAATCCATAATTTAGCTTGAAAATGCACAAAATCAATACATTCAGAGCTTAAATCAATGTTTATAATATAGCAGACGACAGAAACAATAGCAACAGCCAGTCTGGATGTCAAATATATGATATAGGATAGTAACATATGTTACCGCAAAATCTAGTAACAAATGGTGCATTACATTTAGAGTCTCTTAGACGTTTTCGAAGATTCGTTGTTATTTGACATAATTTTACATTGGCTTGAGTTATTTCAAGTACTCCAGGGAGGCGATACATAAGAATCCGTGGATTACATTCAAGATCGAATTGTCAGTGTAAAAGTCATGTTCGACATGATGTACAATATACTGATACAGCTTGAGGTGGGTTCAAATATGTCATTATTGTGCATCATAATAGATGGTACTAAATATACGATGTTCTCAAGAAGTTCCTATATTTCAGTGGATGGTAAATTAAAAAGTCGTACGTTCGAGTCCCTAGAGTGGAAATAAATTTGTTTTCTGTACAGTGCAATGCTACCTGTGCGCAGGTACGAAATGCACAAACACAAATGCGTCAAATTTGACCGGTGAAACATCCGCTTTGGTCATGACTTGGTGAACATGAAGTTACAAATAAAGACACATCTACAAAGCGGCGGGCGTTTCAAGATGAAAAAGATGGCACTACAATATATAAGAAATATCAAACGTAATGTATTGTACACTGTAAAATAATTCTTAAAACGGTGAGGCGACCTGATGATCTTGGCTGTTTTCGATGTTTTTCATCCGGTTGTTTCCTGTACATGTAAGACGTTTTTCACAAACAATATACTTATGAGACTTACCTTTGATCAAGTATGCGCAAAAGAAGTTCAGTCATTAGAACTATACACACTCCTAGTCCTACTTGTCTAAACTGCATCTCCGTCATATGTCATCTTCATTGTCAGTCTGCTGTAGTCTATTCTATTCTATTCTGTTCATTCAACAGATTAGGTCTATAATGGGGCAATGAAAAAGCCGGAATTCCTGGCGTATCCCACAATTCATAGCGCGTTAGCGTTCTTAGTTTCAGTAATGGCGGCTGTTTGTTTACCGATTGATCCTGATGTAACTGGGTTTTAGGTGGTTTATCATTCCTTTATTGAACTTTAAATATAATTTTATTCTTAGAAATAGAAAAACGACATAAATGATTGTTCAAACGGACACGTAAAAGCGTTAATTCATGAATTTCATTTTTCCAAATCGGGCATGCCAGGGCACATGCACATGACCTGTTCACTCGAGTCACTGTAACCTCGAAGTGTCCATCTCTCGTATTTGATACATGCAGGGAGTACGTTATATAACGTACTCCCTGACATGCAGGGAGTACGTTATATAACGTACTCCCTGATACATGGTAGTATTTCTTTCGTTTGTGTTGAGGGTCGGGGAAGTTGGCGAGTTTGGAAGGGGCGTGGAGTAAATGGAAAACATTTCTATTGATATAATTTGAGCTGTTTATAACACAGGAACTGGTCACTTATAATGTTTTATATAATAATTAATTATATAATAATAGAGGGCAAAAATTAAAAGTGACCAGTTCGTGTGGTTCATAACATTAAACATAGGAGTACGATTGGGATATTGGGGGTGTACATTAAAGCACCATAGCATAGGGATCTGTTTGCCAGATTCGCATTATTTTGTAGATGCAATTTTACTATACATGTATCCTTCCTCTGTCTTTTGGGCGGCGCTAAATAAACTATAATAGGGTGGTGATATTGGGTTCCTGGCGGTCCAGTTGGCAGATAACTCACCCAGTAAGCTAGGGATGGGGGGATTCTGGGTTCGAGTCTCGTACATGCCTCACTTGGTCTCAATCTGTTGAAGAGCTATTGAAAAATCCAATTCAATCCATACTTCCTAACAAGGATCGTCAACTGGCCCGTAGCTAATGCTTTGGTCACCACCCCTTCCGATTAGGCTTAGGATGTACTCCCGGCATGATTTTTAGCCATTTTGGCCTGGTCCCCGGCCGGACACCAGACATGGCCGGCCGGTGGCCGGGGCTCTCAGGCAGCATCGGGGAGGTGCCCGAAGAGTTTTAACTCTAAGTTAAAATTTCTCCGGTGTCCCGTAGATTTTCATAATCGGCCACATATCCTTCACACATCGTTTAAGTATCGTCCGATATCCGGCCGGGAATCGAGCGGTAATCGGCCGGTGTATGTAGCCTCAGAGGAGAAATTTCTGGGACCGGACATGGGCCGATATCCGGCCGATGTCTGTTTACACATTGGAAAGTAACCCACCGATGTCCGATCGGCTTGAACCGGTGTGGACAGATATGTTACAGACATCGGCCGGTCACCGGCCGGCTAGAACCGGACATCGGCCGGGTATCGGGCGGACTATATAAACCCCCGTCAGTCGCCGTGTACAACATTATAGCGCGTTTCTACACAAGAGACAACACACACACAACAACAACTTGAGAAGCTAAGAAGATGCCTCCCAAAGGAAAAGAAGGAGAACATGGCAAGGGCAAGGGCAAGGGCAAGCAGAAGAAGGCACCGGCAGCTCCTCGGAGAACCTCCCCCAGGAAGAAGAAGGCTGCCCCCGCCGAGGATCACAGCAGTGACGAGGAGAGCACCCATGGAGCCGGAGCTGAGTCAGATGCGTCGCAGGAGTCTGTGGCCCAGTCGCAGTCAGGGTCGCAGTCCCAGTCGCTGCCCCAGTCACAGTCCGAGTCGCAGTCGCTGTCCCAGAAGTCCAAGAGGCGCCGCAAGGAGCCAGAGTTCCCCATCGACATAATGAGGAAGATAGCGTCTTTTTTCGAGGGGAACCCTATGTTTTACGATGTGTCACACGAGAGCAACAAGGACACCCACCTCAAGGACACGAAGCTGCTCGAGTTGAGCGCCGAGATCAACGTTCAAGGTGAGACCATTATCTATTGTGAAATATTGATTTTTTTTGGAATTTTGTGAAAATTTTACTTAAAAAATGTATTACAATTTAGAAATGTCCTAATGTTTTTCCTTTTTCTGTGTGTTACAGTGGAAGACATCATGCGCCACTTCACGAACATGCGAACAGACCACTTCAAGCTCAAGAATGCGGTCAAGACGACACCGAGCGGGTCTGGTGCAGCCAAGGTCCTGACGCCCCTCCAGCATCTGAAGGTGCACGGATACTCGTTCTTGGACCCCTTCTACAGGCCCCGTACTTCCAAGACAGACACGTGCGGAAAGGTAAGCATCTGCAAGCAGAATTTGTCGAGTTTACATCTTTCATAAATATTTCAATATTTCACAATAGATAATACTGAATGGACAATTGGTATTAACTCATTTTCATTTTTTGCTTGCTGATGTTTCAGATTGCCGGGGCTGAGGGCGGTGACGAGTCTGGGTCGGACGTGGAGTCGGAGTCGGTGTCGGTGTCGGTGGCGGCAGATGAGGGAGCTCCCAGCACTTCCAGGGGTACTTCAAAGTCCAAGTCCTCAACCAAGCCCTCAGCGAAGTCCTCGGTTGTGCAGGAAGTGCTCCTTAAGTTTCTGGAGAAGAGTGCCGAGTCAGCCAAGCAGGCGGAGGAGAAGGTAAATACATGATAAAATTGCCACATTGAGCATTGTCTTATACTTACATCCCATTACTTTTGAATGCAAGTTTTTTTGTATTTACTATTAAATGCAATGCTCATGTTCTGTTCACAGGTGCAGGCTATGCGGGAGGCATCCCAGAAGCCAGATAGTGCGGCGTGGGCTGACTGGCTAGTCAGCATACAGTCGGAGATCCCCGAGAACCTGTACCGCCAGTATCAGGCCGACAGTTTCGCGCTGGCCATGCGGTACATCTCGGGGCATGTCCAGCCCACGCCGCAGCCGCAGCCACAGCCACAGCCACAGCCGTTAGCACAGCCGCAGCTGCCGACCTTGTTGCCGCAGCAACAGTACATCACCCTCTCTGCCATCCCTCCACGGGGCCACCAGCAGCAGCAGCCGCAGTTTGCCACACAACTACAGGTATGTTTTTCTAAGCTCTTTACATTGTACAGTACATCTCATTGCAGTTATTTTACAATATGAACATTTTATGCCTAACACTTATAGTCTTCTTTTGCACTGTAGTAATGTTTTTATGTTACTATGTTTCAGTATCCAGCTCGTGCCCACTCGGCCCCTGCGCCAGCTGCCACCTCCTTTGACAGTCTGCTGTTTGGGACTTCGCCGAACGCCTCGTTGCTGAACCAGGCATGGACCGTAGCTGACACCATGACGTCACCCTTGGGCAGCTCGCTCCCGACGCGTACTTCAGGCCTGGACACGCCCCCCGCTCAGCAGTCCAGACAGTCCACTGAGTCCCTGTCACAGTTGCTTCAGGATACGCAGAGGACACTCCACCCCTCCGACGATGTGCACAACATAGTTATAGACTCGAACCAGAGGAGCCATGTGAGCCATGTGTCCGACTCGGATAACGATATGGACAGGGATATGGACAAGGATATGGCCAGGGATCTGTGACTTTTGATATTACTTTATATGTGCATCTATTGATGTGATTACCATTGACGTTGGATATGTTTATGTTATATTACCATGTGACTGTGCATATTAAAAGAATGTGCTTTGAGTTTTAATAAAAAATCCTGGGTCTTAAAATAATTTATGTGTCTGTTTTGCCTTGTATAAAATAAAGTTGTTATAAACGGTCCAATAACAAAGAAAACAAAAGCAAATAGTAAGGTCAATTTTACAATAGAAATAATAAAGGTCAATTAAAAAAAACAAAGGTGAAATGTTTTAAAGGTCAAATTCGTACAAAGTCTAAAATAATAACTGAAAAGACTTTGCTTTATGTATTTGGCTCTTCTTTTTAAAAAATGTAATGACAGTCAAAGTCTGGGGATTGCTCTATATGTCCCCCAAATTTAACTAGTGAAATTACTTTTTATTAAGACAATCACAATGATTGATATTAGAATTATGCTGTTTTATTTCTCAGTCCAGATTTTTATTTTAATTTTTCAAACCATTATATTTCTTTAAAGGTTTCTTTATTTTATTTCAAACCAATGTATTTTAAGTGTATACCTTTTATTAGTGTTTTATTAGTGTTAACACACAAGAAAGTACAAAAGAAATGTTTCATATTTATGAAAAAAATATTTTATTTCAATGCAACAACTTCATGGAATGATACAAATATAGCAAACATATTTATTACAAGCATGGGACATAGTAAAATAGGAATGTAATGAAAGTGTCTGTCACAATGAAAGTAATACACAAAGTCATTGTTGTATCGCCACATGCTGCCACGGGACACTGCCGGCCGGACTCATGAAATAGTTCTTAAAGTACGCGCGCTGCTCCTTGCCAGCTTGGGTCGTCCTGGGGCCCCGTCCTTCTGCCTCGACATCCTGCATCACAGCGTCGTCCCGCCACGCCCCGGGCACAAATTGCATCTGGTCGTCTTCCCGGTCGGCCCGGGTTCTGCAGGCCGGGGTAGCGGGTCCTCATAATGTTGTGGAGCGTCATGCAGGCCTTTGCAACCTTGACGACGTTGCGGGGCTTGAGTTGGATGGTAGTCAGCAGGCATCTGAAGCGGCGGGCCAGGATGCCGAACGCGTTCTCCACAACACGCCGGGCCCGCGACAACCTGTAGCTGTAGATGCGCTCGGGGATTGTCTGGTAGCGGTGGGAGTACGGTTTCATCATATACGTCCTCAGCGGGAACGCGTCATCCTCGATCATGAAGAAGGGCATGTCTCTGTCGTCGTTGGGAAGGGGTTCGGGCGGGGGTAGACCCAGGGTACCCAGGCGAAGAGCCGGCTCCAGGCGGGATCGGTTGAATATCCCGGCGTCCGAAGATGAGCCGGGGGCCCCCACGTCGGCCCAGATGAACTTGTAATTAGCGTCTACAACAGCCAGCATGACGATGGAGAAGAAGCCTTTAAAGTTGTAGTACAGCGACCCAGTCTTGCCCGGCTTCGTGATGGCGATGTGCTTGCCGTCGATGGCCCCGCAGGCGTGCGGGAAGTTCCACTTGTCTCGGAACCCTTCGGCCACTGGTCGCCACTCGTCTGGGGTCTGGGGAGTGTTCCACATCTCGGCCTGGTACTCTTCAAAGATCGCCTGGCACACCTCAGGGATGAAGAGCGATATGGTGTTGTGGGCGACGCGGAACGCGAACGCCAAGTCTCGGTAGCTGGCTCCCGTGGCAAGGTATCTCAGTGTGATGGCGAGCTTGAGGCCAGGCTCCAAAGGGGCTCGGCACCTGCAACACAAGAAGGTGGTAAAATATAATTAAAATCATGCATAATAAAATATTTTTAAAGCACATGTTTGCAAAAATAGGTACAAGTCACAAGAATTTCACAATTTCACAGTATAATTACTTTTGGCTCTTGGTAATGCGGGGCCCCACTCTGTCGAGGAGCTCGTGCCAAAGTGCCGGCTCCACACGTAGGTATGACTTGAAGTCGCTGGCGTGTTCGTTCTCGAGCTCCCGCATCAACGTCTCGTACTGGCCAAACAGCGGTCTACGCAGGATCAAGTCGCGGACCCACCACCTCCGTCTTCTCCTCGGGGCCCTCTGTCGCTCCCTCTCGGCCTCGTCTAACAGCGCCGCCAGTATCATGTTGTGTTGAAGTCTTGCTTGCGCCAATTCCTGTTCCAGCATCGCCAGTCGTAGTCTTCTTGGTGCAGCCATCGTAACGTTTTTACCATGCCAGGTAGGGCGGCCATTATATACCTCTTGACCGAAGACGTAGCCATCGGCCATCACACCGCCCGACAATCGCCCGACATTCGGCCGGGCCTGGTACAAGCATCGTTCGTTGTCCGTAGGATACTCGGGCGATATTCGTACGATGTCCGGTGAATAGGCCGGTTATCGCCCGGACATCATAGGATAATCGGCCGATTAGTATTAGATGTTCGGTCGGTATTCACTGCCTCGCCGGCCCCCAAAAAATTTCTCTTTGGAAACAGACGCCGTACGATTACCAGACGGTCTTCGGACGGCCTCCGCACGGCCTCCGGACGGTGCCATTTATGTAAATGATGTGTGACAAATTTTTTGACCGGTGATGTCCGATGTCGGAAAAATGGCCAAAACCAGCGGTGTACTCCCGATTACCCCCTATCCCCGGATACCGGCCGATCTTTGTGACCATAGCATAACCGAGACAAATCTCTTATTTCGGGTGTCCGCTGGCATTAACCTCCATCACCGCCCATTCAACCGAGGCAACTGCCTTAGTGTGCCTCAGGGTAGCTACGTGCCTGCTCAGTCAAAGTGAAAGTTATGTTTAAACTTATTTAGTTTACATTGATAGTCGGAATGTAACAAAAGCTCTAAACTTTAATCACTCTCAATGTCTTCCTGGGTAGAACCAGCACTCACCAACTGAGCAAATGCAGATAAAGTGGCTTACTCATGGACACAACACATATGGTCATGGCGGAGATTAAACGACTTTTTGATCCTGTGTCCAATCTTCTACCACTAGACCACAGAGCTCCACTGTTTGTTTGATGTTTCAAGAAGAGAATGTGATGCTCTCCTATGTTTAGTTACCATGGTTGTTTTTGACTGATATGTACACATTCTGTCAGGCATTTACAACATACATAGGATGGTGACACAAGCAACAATTCAAAGATTAATGGACCACAGAGATGTTAAAGTAGCTGTCCTGCCAACAACAGTCAAATGTACAATATATGTACACCGTTTCTAAACCTATTGATGACCAGGTATATATATATAATAACTTACATATTTTGAGAATCCAAACTCTATAGACACAATGTAAACGGCTTTAAAGTCAACATGAGACTGGTTTGATAACTTGAGATGCTAATTTCAATGCCTGAATAAAACTTCTCGAAATTACATGTTTAGACAAGCTTAACCTTTAACCCGCTACATATATATAATGGACTGTTCGTTCTTTGAATTAAGACCATTCCATTTATGTGCGAATTACTCGCAGGCTGATCTGGGTTTACAATGAACCCAAAGGTTATTATAATCGTGCTTAGTGGGTTAAGGGTTAAGTGAAATTTACATAGCGGTAGTTTTTGTTATTTTTAGCTCGACTATTCGAAGAATAAGACAGCTTATGTAATCACCCCGGGGTCGGCGTCCCACATCAAGGTTTGCGTGTAAGCTGTGTTTACAAGTCTATATCTCTTACATTTCTTATCCTACCACAACCAAATTTGTTCATGGGCTTCCTTGTAGCATTATCTTAAGGGCTGCATAAGCAATTTTGGTTCCTGTAACCCATGGGCTCCCATGGAACGCAAATTCTTACTATAGCTTCTTACACATATATGTTGCACTCACCACCCCCACTTCCCCCACCATCCAGCCCCGCCTCTCTCCCACCCCCACCCCGCACCCCACTCAAAACTTCTTTTTTTTTTTACATATTTCTGTGTAGTTTTGGTCAATTCTTACACATAGTTATGTTGTGCTCCCAACCCCACCCCACATTGTTGTAGCCTTGTTTTCTGATCGTATATACTAGCTATAAATTTATTATTCTCCGAAAAATCGAATAGTCGAGCGGCGCTGTTCTCCGACAGCTCTTGTTTTATTCTTCTTATTTCTAGCCGAAATATCCCTATTTTTTAAAACAATCTCTCTACTTGGTCTGTAAGATTTGGAATGGTGTGTGAAAGCGGATAACCACTGATTTGGTTATCAAAGGCAAGATAAAAGTGTAAATGCAATATAATTGAATTTTTTTTTTTTTAATATGTAAATGTATTTCATGTTACTTTAGGTTATGAAAACAACATCGGTGCCAAGAGACGGTGAACCAGATACTCTATTACTTCAAAATAATGTGGATGTTACAAGTAACATGGACAACTGCAAAGAGAACGTGCCTTGACAGAAAATGCAACTGGATAAGCTTTAAGGTACAGAATGTATTTGTATGAGCTTCAATGTAGTTACACTCCAATGATTAAAATATAAGATATTTGCACGTTTATGGCAAGCCAATTGTCCAATAATTACGTGAACCCTTTTTCGAACGTAAAAGCATGTTAACCTATACTTTCGAGCGAAAACATAGGATAACGTCCGTAAACCATAGTTCACGCTCGTAAACATAGGTTCACGTTCGTAAAACCGGGTTTATCGACTTATAACTATGCTTTTGGACCGGTATCTGCGAGCATTGCCAATCACGACCGTGAACCATAGTTTACGAACGTGAACTATAGTTTACGAGCGTGAACCATAGTTTACGAGCGTGAACCATAGTTTACGAACGTGAACCATAGTTTACGAACGTGAACCTATGTTTACGACCGTGAACTTGGGTGTACGAGCGTGAACCATAGTTTACGAACGTGAACGTAGGTTTACGTTCGATAAACTAGGTTTCTCGAACAAATCTATGATTTTCGGTCGTTATCCTATGTTCACGAGCGTGAACCCATGTTCATGGTCGTAAACCCAAGTTCACGGTCGTAAACATAGGTTCACATAGGTTCACGCTCGTGAACATGTGAACTTAGGATAACGACCGAAATTCTTAGTTCAATCGAGAAACCTAGTGTATCGAATGCAAACCTGGGTTCACTATTGGACAATTGGCTTGCCATACACGTTTAAGGGACTGGAGGCAATCTGGAAGAGAGATATTGGGGTCAGTCCAAAATAATTCAAATATTTAAAAAAAAATGTGCTTCAATTTTAAATGACCTTAAATTAAGCTGCATATACCTTTGGTTTGATTAATATTGTTAATGAAAATGTTTGGTGTGGACAAATGGCCAACTTGACTGGATTTTGATGAATATTAATTCAAATAGGTTTTATCGCTAAATTTAGTTGTTCATATAATTCAGATGAAGTGTACAAAACAAGAAGTCATAAGCACCTTACAGCATTACACGAGTTTGTATTGTTGATTTATATTATATAACAAAACTAGTCGAGTCGTTTTCCAACCCAAACAATTTCATAAACAGTCATCAAATCAGATGGATCAGGGAGCCTAGTTCAATGAATATGCATATTAAATATGCAGCTGAAACATGCTTTTATTGGTATTTGGATTGACACGCATTATTCTTTAAGATCGCCACTAGTCCCTTAAAGAATGTTTGACCAGATTCATGGTTCTGACCTTTTATAACGTGCTGTATAGGATAGTCCGAAGCGCAATGACCAAGTGATTAAAGCGCCTGCCTTGCATTCGGTAGGTCGTGTGTCCGGCCGCCCCATACCAAAGACTATAGAAATGGTAGTAGTTACTTGTAACCATTGCTTGATAAGCAAATAATGGGTAGTGCTACGTTTGGCCCAGTGTCAGAAAAAAGTAACTAGATGTGGTATTATGTGTACTATGGCATGGTATTCAAGTGTGGTAGCAAGTAGACAGTAGATAGATCCACATTACACTTCACAAAATGAACCATACTCTACTGTGCCCAGCCATACCGGGATTCTCTGGTGGCATGCAGATGAAGGGACTTGAAACCTTAGAAGTACACACACACACACTGTACAGAATTAAGAAGTATATTAACATTTATGCATAAAAAATAACAATCTAGACTGTATTATCTATCACAACTTTGGTACCACGTTCAGATCATTATCATAAGATAATACTTAAATAGACACAAGGTCAATCTGAAAACTTTTACTTCATTTGGAAAAAGTCCATATTTGTTGCATGTGTTTGCCTGGCTTATTGTTTTACAGTTAATTTATATACACATATTTATTCCCTTTTTCTTCAGGTCTTTTTGTGACCCCACCGTACAAGGACTTAGCCTAAGTTAGGACAACTACAATGATAACCAGTAAAACGAGCAAACTCTGAGTGTGCGATTGTACCAACCCAGAAGGAACATTTGTATCTTTGGATTGCAACATTTTAAACAGATTCATGTTGTATCAATGCTGAGCTAGTCCTCTTTACTGTCACTGTGATTAGAAAATAGTTTGTCTTTTACATGAAAAAATATGTACACATTCCGCTTGTAAATCTTGTAGCTTGACAAATGTCAAGTTGTTGTGACCAGCCAAGCTATTCAACTTTGGTGGATAAACGCTGTTTAGATGGTGTTTTTTTTAATGATCGTATATATTGAAAGAGAAGTGCTAATCAAAATCTATCAAATTAAGCTGAACATACTAGGCAGTGGCAGACAGCTTGATTTGATATTAGAACATGGCAATCTAGCTTTATTTTCACCCAAAATTATTCTGTGCAAGAATCATGCCATGCTGTAATAGTGAAAGTTAAACCCGAAGCGCTTTATTTGTTGTCCACCACCGAAGGCTGAAGACTATTAAATTTGCATTTCCGTCATGTTGTCGCCAATTTAGTTTCCGATCAATAACTTTAATATTTAAAATCCGATCTTGATGAAACTTTAGGACAATGTTTATGTTCAAAATATCTAGGTCAAGGTCGATAACCAGCCAGATCGCACGAATCTTGCCGGAGTTATGGCCCTTGGACGTCTTAAAAATTGATTTTTGTGGTTTCCGCTTAATAACTTTAACATTTATAATCCAATCTTGATGAATCATGGGGACAATGTTTATGACAATAATATCTCGGTCAAGATTGATAACCAGCCAGATCGCACTTATGATGCTGGAGTTATGGCCCTTGGATTTTGAAAAGTGAAGATTTGTTTGCGGTTTCTGCACACTAACTTTAACATTTAAAATCCAATCTTTATGAAACTTGGGGTTAATGTTTATGGACATGATATCGCAGTCAAGTTCCATAACCAGCCACATCGCACATATCTTGCTGGAGTTATGGCCCTTGGATTTTTGAAAATTAAAGATTTTTGTGGTTTCCGCTGAAGAACTTAAACATTTATAATCCAATCTTGATGAAATTTGGGGTCATTGTTTATGGGCATAATGTCTTGGCCAAGTTCGATAACCAGTCAGATCACACTTATCATGTTGGAGTTGTAGCCCTTTGGTGGTGGACCATAATTCACTAAAATGTTTAGTGTTTTATCATTTTGTATGATATTTTGTATGATTGTATTGCATATTACAGCCTACACTCAAGAGATATGAAAACGATACACTGGAAATTTCGCTATATATTGTATATACTGTACACTTAATTGCACATAATATTCCTCAGAAATCCCAAGATGTTTTGTAAAAAACAAGTTGCAGTTAATTAGAGAAAGGACACAACTGTTATGTTGTAGACGTTTTAATCACGCTACACCTTGTAACAAGAAATTCATAAATGTTGAAGTTGCTATTTGAAAAACTGAGCCAGTTCAGTACTGTATTTAACGTAAATAGTTTGCAAAATGTTGCATTCTAAATTTGCTCACATGCTTGAGCCAAACGCGTACTGTGTCAATAATGAAAATTTGCTGTATTATTTGTTGTTTTAGTATTTTTTGTCCAATAGGAAAGGTCTTACGTAGCCATGTAGGGCCTACCATTAGATTAAAAGCAGCATACTGTACATATAATATATAGCGCAAATTCCCTTGTTGCGTTTTCATATCTCTTGAGTGTATTATACTGTGTCCTAGTCTAATACTTCCTTTTATTACATTTCTATGGGTGAAATATTGGGATTTCTCTGTGAAAGAATATTCATAATCGCTAAATATTAATACCTAACTCCTAACACAAAAATAACTAACTGCGACGTTGTAATGACGTCATTAACGTGTTGGTGACATCGACGTCATCCGCCGATAACGTTAAATAAAGCGAATAATTCTGGTTAAAATCATATAGAATCTGATTTAAAATGTAATAAATTAATTATTTAACTGTTGTGATCGATTATAGGGAAATCCTTCACTCGATGGTAGGCATGTGTTGCTTACGCTTGTTCGTGAAAAGAACCACACAACTACCATCTCGTGAAGGATTTCCCTATAATCGATCCCAGCAGTTAAATTATCTCTATGTACTCTATCTACCTTCTAATCAAATGATTGTCAATATATTTCATACATATTTAAGCATTAATTATTAAATATCCTTTATGAAAAAAATGGATGTTTTGTTATATAATTGTATCATTTCCCATTGAACTTGAATTTAAATATGTAAATAAATCACACAAAAAAAAAGAAGTTTTTAACAGAGTAGAAAATAATGCAGGCAACCAAAATCCTTACACTGAAGCACTTTCTGAATGGAAAATAGTTTCTTTTTCAAAAAAAATCCAATGCCCAATTATTGTCCGCGGAAAAAATCCGAAATCTGACTAGATTCTAAATATGAATAATAAAAAGTAATAAATAATAAGTTGCATTTTTTCTTAACATGATGCTCAATTTCTGGTAGAAATATTCATTTATTGGAAATTCAGAAGCTATATCCAGGTGTTCAGGTCATATAATAAGGTATATGTGCTGATTAAAAGTATAGGTTTATTAACGGGTTCTTAGAATACCTGTGATTGAATATGCGTAAAATTAATTATGAGTTGGTAACTCTTAATTCGATGCTCCAGCTTTGGTGTTGGGCACGGCTGGTTAAAGATGAAATTTGTCCTAAATCAACAAATCCGTTGTTGATATGTTTTTAATTATTAAATATCATTATAAATACGATGTTTACTATGCTATTGATGTATGTTTAGTGAAAATATGTTTTTAAAGATAAAAACCGAAAAGGCGAACAGGCATTGCTAAAAAATCGAAAAAAATCTAAGGGGAAAAACTCTTGCGCGAATTACCGGAAATGACGTCATTGGGAACAAACTATTTTTTGTTTACATTGGGACTGAGCGCAAAACAGTATACCTTGTGTGAAAATGTGAGAATTAAGCGATGTCAGAGGAAATGCCCGTGATAAAACGGTTACACCATGTGCAACCTTACGATTTGGAGCCAGAATACGTGTCTGAGGACGAAAATACATCGGATTCATCAACTGATGATGAAGTCGTACGCGGTGCAGGTGCAAATGGATAGCTACCATGTTTATGTAGAAATATCGACAAATTGTACCAATTGCAGAGTGACAGTTGTGTTGGTAAGTTCGTTACCGCTTTATTATATTTGTGTTTAGCGTTGTTAAAGGATTACCCGAATAAGTATATAAAGCAGAATATGCAGAATTTAGTAATTCAACTAAATTTAGTAATATTAACACTTCACAGTACCATGTTTTTGTAGACATATCGAGGGTTTAACGCGAAACTATTGTAACTCACTTTTAGAAAATGTTACAGGAGAAGCAAAAAACATCTTATTTTCATCATGAATACACTTACGTACTTTGTTCTCTGGCATGTAATAAAGAAATGGTATTCATTTATGACTTGAGAAGAAATGAAATAATTTGTTATTCTGTATGAGATATTTAAGAAATATTGACTTACAATAGTTTTGCGCTAAAACAATAAAGAGCGAAACTAGTGTAACTAACATTTTTTAGCAGTTCTTGATACATTTTTTCAGATATTTTTTTTAAAATCTACATACTTCAGGACAACTATTGGACAGTATAGTTTTAGGCGGTAGGTTGTATGTTAAGGCTCATTTTGGACAATCCTAAAAATCGTATGCAACCGAAATCCCTTAAATTCTTGTTATCTTTATTTTACGTTTAGTTTCACAATTGAAGCATACAGCAGTTATCATTATCTTCCGTTTAGATAATTATTATTAAATCTTTTCCCTCTTCATTAAGTTAAATGAGAACTAATTTGACTTTATATTGTTTTTATGATTTAAATAACTGATTTTTAAACGAACGATACATCTAAATATGCTATAGACAATACTTGTTATAGACAATGCTTTTTCTAAAGATCATTTAATGTAGTAACATTAATGAAGATAACAACACGTATATGGAGTGCAATATCTTATAATTTCTTTATAAAACCAAAAAGTATTTGTAAAAAAAAATTGTGTGGCAATTAGCTTATTGAATGGACATTGAACCTCTAGTTTCTTACGCCACTGTGTCTCCTCTTTTGGTTTAGAAGGTGGATATGAGTGTGTTGTTTGTAGGGGTCGGGATAGGGGGTGTCGGCAGTAAAAACTTTAAGAATTGGACCACATGAGCCTTCCAGTATTATTTAACTTGATTGAAATAGCCCATATAAAATAGTGTCTTAGTTGCAACTGCACAGTTCTGATTTTCTATCAACGTTTCTGCAATATTGCAAAATATCCCTTCACTCTGATGATTCGTGATGGAGGCATGTGTCTGTCCCTTCACTCCGATGATTCATAACGGAGGCATGTGTCTCTCCCTTCACTCTGATGATTCATGATGGAGGCATGTGTCTCTTAATCATGCGTTTACAACTTTTACAACATTTTATATTTTACAACATTTTATATGTTGCAAGAAAATCGCCAGAGATGTAATTGCCGCTAGCCGCAACAATATATATATGCAAAACACTATGTTCTGGCGATAAAAACTTGTGAGTACATCAGGATTTTTCTAGAAACAGCTTAAATTATAATAATGTTCCATTTCATGATAAAACACTTATATCAATCAAAATATGATGTTAGAACCATTTTGTTAATGTCTAAACTTTGAAAACACCACATAGCTAAGACGGAATCGGACGTAAAATGTTGAAAATAACCCTGGTGCGTAACCTAGGATAGCACATATTACAGTGCAGAATCAATTTCTTTGCAAATAAGGGGTCATTTTTATACTCATTCATTATGTTTTGGCCATGTAGAGTAGAAAATATTAATATTTGTCAATTTTTAGTCTGGCACCTAGACCCCCATGAAAATCCTGATGTACTCCCTTTAAGGGATTTTAATAAAACTACACAGAAATATTCAGCATGATGAGAAGGACTTGTCGTGTGCACAAATTAGATCCATGACCTCAAAAGGTCAAATTCGCACTGATTGGTCGAAGGTTAAAATTGTGTCTCATAGCCATATTAAAAGTACTGATGTGAATTTCATGTTTTTCAAATTGCTTGAAGCTACACATGTATTTTAAAATAACTGCAGTACAAGTAAATAATGAAATCATATATATGTTTCATATTGTATAACCGAAAAAATAATTGTCCAAGGTGGATACAGTACTGATTAGTTGGCTGTTTGAGTGAACTAAAAGGCTTATATTGAAGTCATTGTTAGAGTGAACTACTTTTCAGTTTCTTAAAGCCCGGTACACACGGTAAGATTTATCTCATAGGACAAATCTTATAAGACAAATCTTACACAATCTATCTTATGAGATTGACTATACACACGGTGAGATTAATATTATGGGATTTTCTGGTGACCTTCATAAATAACAGTAATACATACATGCATGCATGCACGCACGCGCATAGGAGTATAAGTCTATGGGTTCGACTCGAACACACATCAGAGCTTTCCACCATGTCGGTTTTTTGAGCAATATTGGAGAAATTGTGACTTGACACCCCAACAGCTTGTCCGTGACTATTCGTGTCCGTAAAAAAACGCACAGTGATTCACCACGTACGCCGAGACGGACTCGGAACGGATACATGGAATATACCCAACATGTTCTCTACTTCACCGATTTTTTACGGACACGGACCAGGACATGGACCAGGACACGGACCACGGATCACCTACACATGGAATGCAGTTAAGACATGCAAAGACATGTCTGTGGTCCTATTCATAGACAAATGATATATATATGTTTCCTGCCATGTTGCTATGTATGAACTAAAATACCCGCGTGAACAAATCTACAATGCATGTAGCCCCTATGCTGCGAAATCTATGTCAAATCTGGAACGCAGTACACCTCGGCCTGTCGCCATGTTTGGTTGGATGGCGGTGCTTTCGATCTTGTCTTATGGAAATTGAGCATGTTCTATTTCTAGAAGACATCTTTCAGGCCATAAATTGTGTCTTAAGCCCCTGTACACACGATGCAATTTGTCTCACAAGACATATCTTATAAGATAAATCTTACCGTGTGTACCGGGCTTAACAATTACAACTAATCTTTTCTGAATATTTTTAGACACCTGTTTTTTTACCTTACTTGGGAAATACGATCCCTAGCTGATTGGTCAACTGTTGTGACTGGAAAAACTATCATTGATTGGTTAGTTTTAACTGTAGAGTGAACTGCTTTTCAGTTTAATCCTTTTTTAATCTTGCATCTCTGGTCATACTGCTGAAATACTCAGAAAGGAACAGATGTGTCTGTTTGGACTCTTGATCTATATAGTGAGGTGAGCAAATTCTACTTACAAAAAGGTATGTGGCATTATTTTAGTGCAGTATTTATACATACAATGTATAACATGTAAAGGCAAAAGATATGTTGATAGGCTGAGAAAGTTGAGTTTACTTCTTTTAGAAACAAACGTTTTAAAAGTTGATGTTACAAACACATAACGGATTACAGTCTTTGCATAATAATAATTAGTTGTACAATATATATATATATATATTATACAGATCAAATAGTTTTTATTTAATGGACAAGGATATAGTTTTCTTGGCAGAACCAACCTTGGCTCTTAGTTGTATCCTTGGAAACTTGTACCACATAATTGACTAGTTCTTTTTATATTTTCTACTATTTAAAGAATAAGAGGGCTTTATGGTGTAATCACCCAGATGGTTTGCCTCTAACTTCACCTCGAGTTGTGCATATAAGCTGTTTCTTGTCCTAGTGCAATTAATTTTGGCTATGAGGTTCCTCAACACAGTATCAGGTCTCAAAAGCTATAGGTGAATTCATAAATGTTGGTTCAAATAATCTCTGGGCTCCAACGGAACTCAATATTGTGATTAAATGGATTAAAGGGACACACGGCAGTCTAGAAGTGACGCATCAACATTATCACCTCAGTTTATTAATCCAGCATGATTTTGACTAAATTTACTTGCATTAAAAATAAAATTGAGTTTTCATTTTAAGCTCTGTTCGAAAAACAGGCCTGCCAAATCTAAGTGTACAATCTCCGGATTTTCCATCAAAACCAAAAGTTCGATTTAATTATCCTATGTCATTTTGACTTTAAAGCTCCTTGTATATAATTAAATAAAAAATTGAGATTTCAATATTCTTCCAATATATTACCATTTTTTAAAATTTATTATTGGTGCAATATTATAAAAAGTTAGTAATATGTAAAAAAAAAATACTGCTTTCTACTATGTTAACAATTAATATTAATGATTGAATAAATGCAAGTGAGGAGAAAAACTAACGGGACGCCGTGAGTTTTTAAAAAAATCAAGATTTACCTTTAAAAACAAAATAGTGCGAAAACCAAGTCGTGCACTCCAAATTTCCATTTAAAATGTTCTTCGCGAATGTTTTTATTATTTTTTTAAAAAATCAGGATTTTGTGTTAAAAAGTTTTGTGTCGCCTTTTCGAAGAAAACTGCGACACATAGGGATCACTTTGTCGTCTGTCACTAAATCTTAACGTTGGCTATAACTTTCTCATTTCTTGATTTTTCTTCTTCAAAACTTCAATATGTACTCATCTGCAGGACAATATCAACATGATCATACTAAAATATAAGGTCATGGTCACACTGAAGGTCATTATATGGGTTAAATACTCATTATTTTCTTCAAGAAAACTTAACATTGGCTATAACTTTCTCATTTATGATATTTCTTCATCAAACTTTCAATATATACTTGTCATGACAACATAGACATGGCCATACTCAAATAAAAAGGTCAAGGTCACATTGAAGGTCATTATAGGGGTTAAAAATACTATTTTTTCTTCACTCAGGCCAGTTTGTCAAGGTCATTTATCTGGGTCCAGTAGACCTTGTTATACTGACAAAGCTCTGACAGGTGACACACGTGTTCTGCGGAACACCCATCTAGTTTTATAGTTTTTTTGTGGTTTTTTTAATAATCATATTTTTATTTTTTATTTTTTAGCTTTAATGGCCAGCAGAGTTTATGGGATGGCGAGTTTCCATCGTCCGTCGTCGGTCCGTCCATTAACTTTTACCTCGTTAAAATGATAGGGCCTTCATTTTCCATCCGATCTTTAGCCATGTTCTGGTTGAATCATTTTTGACAGAGTTATGGTCCTTTTTACATAAGCTTTAACTTTAGCCAGTAAAGCCTCCACAGGAGGCTTATGTCCCCTTGTTGGATCAGTTTTACATAAAGTTATAAATAAAACACAACAAAACTAGGTCAATTTTAATTACAAAGACCTACCTGTTTCCTTCAGTTTACTTTCAAGGTTTACATTCAGGTATTTAGATTGTCTATTTTTGAATTGACAGACGTAGGATCGAGTCACAAGTCACAGACGTTGGATGGAGTCACAAGTCACAGACGTAGGAAGGAGTCACAAGTCACATACGTAGGATGGAGTCACAAGTCACAGACGTAGGATGGAGTCACAAGTCAAATACGTAGGATGGAGTCACAAGTCACATACGTAGGATGGAGTCACAAGTCACAGACGTAGGAAGGAGTCACAAGTCACATACGTAGGATGGAGTCACAAGTCACAGACGTAGGATGGAGTCACAAGTCGCAGACGTAGGATGGAGTCACAAGTCAAATACGTAGGATGGAGTCACAAGTCACAGACGTAGGATGGAGTCACAAGTCACAGACGTAGGAAGGAGTCACAAGTCACATACGTAGGATGGAGTCACAAGTCGCAGACGTAGGATGGAGTCACAAGTCACAGACGTAGGATGGAGTCACAAGTCGCAGACGTAGGATGGAGTCACAAGTCACAGACGTAGGACAACAAAACTAGGTCAATTTTAATTACAAAGACCTACCTGTTTCCTTCAGTTTACTTTCAAGGTTTACATTCAGGTATTTAGATTGTCTATTTTTGAATTGACAGACGTAGGATCGAGTCACAAGTCACAGACGTAGGAAGGAGTCACAAGTCACAGACGTAGGATGGAGTCACAATTCACAGACGTTGGATGGAGTCACAAGTCACATACGTAGGATGGAGTCACAAGTCACAGACGTAGGATGGAGTCGCAAGTCACAGACGTTGGATGGAGTCACAAGTCACAGACGTAGGATGGAGTCACAAGTCACAGACGAAGGATGGATTCACAAGTGAAGTTGGGGCTAAAAGGGCTATAATCATGTTGGCATTTCTTTAATTGGGAGCTTAGGGTCAATTTTAATTACATCGACCTACATGTTTCCTTTAGTTTACTTTCAATGTTTACATTCAGGTAATTAGCTTGTCTATTTTTGAATTCACAGACGTAGGATGGAGTCACAAGTCACAGAAATTGAATGGAGTTGTATTTCAGTCATCAGATGGACCTTATGTCACAGACGTTGGTTGGAGCCTGTCATCTCAACACTGCAAAAATGGTAAGGACAAGATTAATTTATTATGCTCCACTTTCACAAAGTGAAGTGGGGTATATATTGTAATCACCTTGTCTGTAACATAGCCTCGTGTCCCATAACAAATGTTTTTTCCATCGCCACGCGTCTCGTAACACATTTGTTTGCCCCGTTGCGTCATATCCCGGTGCGTTACATCCCGTTGCGTCACATCCCGTAACACTTTTTTTCCGTTGCGTCGTTTCCCGGGACCCGTTTTGTTTCGTTGCGCCCCGTAACACATTTTTGCCACGTCGCGCTACAGTCGTTGGATGGAGTCAGAAGTCACAGACATTGCATGCTGTCAGAAGTCGGACGTTGGATGGAGCCTGTCATCCCACTACTGCAAAAATGGAAAGGACAAGATTGATTCATTTTTTAGGAACCATTTGTTTTCTTTTTTACATGAAGCCAAAGACGTGGGATGGAGTCAGAAGTCACAGACGTTGGTTGGAGCCTGTCATCTCAACACTGCAAACCGGTAAGGACAAGATTAATTTATCATGCTCCACTTTCACAAAGTGAAGTGGGGTATATATTGTAATCACCTTGTCTGTAACATAGCCTCGTGTCCCATAACAAATGTTTGTTCCATCGCCACGCGTCTCGTAACACATTTGTTTGCCCCGTTGCGTCAGATCCCGTTGCGTTACATCCCGTTGCGTCACATCCCGTAACACTTTTTTTCGTTGCGTCGTTTCCCGGGACCCGTTTTGTTTCGTTGCGCCCCGTAACACATTTTTTCCACGTCGCGTTACAGTCATTTGATGGAGTCAGAAGTCACAGACATTGCATGCTGTCAGAAGTCGGGCGTTGGATGGAGCCTGTCATCCCACTACTGCAAAAATGGTAAGGACAAGATTGATTCATTTTTTAGTAACCATTTGTTTTCTTTTTTACATAAAGTCAAAGACGTGGGATGGGGTCGGAAGTCACAGACGTTGGTTGGAGCCTGTCATCTCAACACTGCAAAAATGGTAAGGACAAGATTAATTTATTATGCTCCACTTCCACAAAGTGAAGTGGGATATATATTGTAATCACCTTGTCTGTAACATAGCCTCGTGTCCCATAACAAAATTTGTTCCATCGCCACGCGTCTCGTAACACATTTGTTTGCCCCGTTGCGTCAGATCCCGTTGCGTTACATCCCGTTGCGTCACATCCCGTAACACTTTTTTTCCGTTGCGTCGTTTCCCGGGACCCGTTTTGTTTCGTTGCGCCCCGTAACACATTTTTGCCACGTCGCGTTACAGTCGTTGGATGGAGTCAGAAGTCACAGACATTGCATGCTGTCAGAAGTCGGACGTTGGATGGAGCCTGTCATCCCACTACTGCAAAAATGGTAAGGACAAGATTGATTCATTTTTTAGGAACCATTTGTTTTCTTTTTTACATGAAGCCAAAGACGTGGGATGGAGTCAGAAGTCACAGACGTTGGTTGGAGCCTGTCATCTCAACACTGCAAACCGGTAAGGACAAGATTAATTTATCATGCTCCACTTTCACAAAGTGAAGTGGGGTATATATTGTAATCACCTTGTCTGTAACATAGCCTCGTGTCCCATAACAAATGTTTGTTCCATCGCCACGCGTCTCGTAACACATGTGTTTGCCCCGTTGCGTCAGATCCCGTTGCGTTACATCCCGTTGCGTCACATCCGTAACACTTTTTTTCCGTTGCGTCGTTTTCCGGGACCCGTTTTGTTTCGTTGCGCCCCGTAACACCTTTTTGCCACGTCGCGCTACAGTCGTTGGGTGGAGTCAGAAGTCACAGACATTGCATGCTGTCAGAAGTCGGACGTTGGATGGAGCCTGTCATCCCACTACTGCAAAAATGGTAAGGACGAGATTGATTCATTTTTTATTAACCATTTGTTTTCTTTTTTACATGAAGTCAAAGACGTGGGATGGAGTCAGAAGTCACAGACGTTGGTTGGAGCCTGTCATCTCAACACTGCAAAAATGGTAAGGACAAGATTAATTTATTATGCTCCACTTTCACAAAGTGAAGTGGGGTATATATTGTAATCACCTTGTCTGTAACATAGCCTCGTGTCCCATAACAAATGTTTGTTCCATCGCCACGCGTCTCGTAACACATTTGTTTGCCCCGTTGCGTCAGATCCCGTTGCGTTACATCCCGTTGCGTCACATCCCGTAACACTTTTTTTCCGTTGCGTCGTTTCCCGGGACCCGTTTTGTTTCGTTGCGCCCCGTAACACATTTTTGCCACATCGCGTTACAGTCGTTGGATGGAGTCAGAAGTCACAGACATTGCATGCTGTCAGAAGTCGGACGTTGGATGGAGCCTGTCATCCCACTACTGCAAAAATGGTAAGGACAAGATTGATTCATTTTTTAGTAACCATTTGTTTTCTTTTTTACATGAAGTCAAAGACGTGGGATGGAGTCGGAAGTCACAGACGTTGGTTGGAGCCTGTCATCTCAACACTGCAAAAATGGTAAGGACAAGATTAATTTATTATGCTCCACTTTCACAAAGTGAAGTGGGGTATATATTGTAATCACCTTGTCTGTAACATAGCCTCATGTCCCATAACAAAATTTGTTCCATCGCCACGCGTCTCGTAACACATTTGTTTGCCCCGTTGCGTCAGATCTCGTTGCGTTACATCCCGTTGCGTCACATCCCGTAACACTTTTTTTCCGTTGCGTCGTTTCCCGGGACCCGTTTTGTTTCGTTGCGCCCCGTAACACATTTTTGCCACGTCGCGCTACAGTCGTTGGATGGAGTCAGAAGTCACAGACATTGCATGCTGTCAGAAGTCGGACGTTGGATGGAGCCTGTCATCCCACTACTGCAAAAATGGTAAGGACAAGATTGATTCATTTTTTAGGAACCATTTGTTTTCTTTTTTACATGAAGCCAAAGACGTGGGATGGAGTCAGAAGTCACAGACGTTGGTTGGAGCCTGTCATCTCAACACTGCAAACCGGTAAGGACAAGATTAATTTATCATGCTCCACTTTCACAAAGTGAAGTGGGGTATATATTGTAATCACCTTGTCTGTAACATAGCCTCGTGTCCCATAACAAATGTTTGTTCCATCGCCACGCGTGTCGTAACACATTTGTTTGCCCCGTTGCGTCAGATCCCGTTGCGTTACATCCCGTTGCGTCACATCCCGTAACACTTTTTTTCCGTTGCGTCGTTTCCCGGGACCCGTTTTGTTTCGTTGCGCCCCGTAACACATTTTTGCCACGTCGCGCTACAGTCGTTGGATGGAGTCAGAAGTCACAGACATTGCATGCTGTCAGAAGTCGGACGTTGGGTGGAGCCTGTCATCCCACTACTGCAAAAATGGTAAGGACAAGATTGATTCATTTTTTAGTAACCATTTGTTTTCTTTTTTACATGAAGCCAAAGACGTGGGATGGAGTCAGAAGTCACAGACGTTGGTTGGAGCCTGTCATCTCAACACTGCAAACCGGTAAGGACAAGATTAATTTATCATGCTCCACATTCACAAAGTGAAGTGGGGTATATATTGTAATCACCTTGTCTGTAACATAGCCTCGTGTCCCATAACAAATGTTTCTTCCATCGCCACGCGTCTCGTAACACATTTGTTTGCCCCGTTGCGTCAGATCCCGTTGCGTTACATCCCGTTGCGTCACATCCCGTAACACTTTTTTTCCGTTGCGTCGTTTCCCGGGACCCGTTTTGTTTCGTTGCGCCCCGTAACACATTTTTGCCACGTCGCACTACAGTCGTTGGATGGAGTCAGAAGTCACAGACATTGCATGCTGTCAGAAGTCGGACGTTGGATGGAGACTGTCATCCCACTACTGCAAAAATGGTAAGGACGAGATTGATTCATTTTTTATTAACCATTTGTTTTCTTTTTTACATGAAGTCAAAGACGTGGGATGGAGTCAGAAGTCACAGACGTTGGTTGGAGCCTGTCATCTCAACACTGCAAAAATGGTAAGGACGAGATTAATTTATTATGCTCCACTTTCACAAAGTGAAGTGGGGTATATATTGTAATCACCTTGTCTGTAACATAGCCTCGTGTCCCATAACAAATGTTGGTTCCATCGCCACGCGTCTCGTAACACATTTGTTTGCCCCGTTGCGTCTGATCCCGTTGCGTAACATCCCGTTGCGTCACATCCCGTAACACTTTTTTTCCGTTGCGTCGTTTCCCGTGACCCGATTTGTTTCGTTGCGCCCCGTAACACATTTTTTCCACGTCGCGTTACAGTCATTGGATGGAGTCAGAAGTCACAGAAATTGCATGCTGTCAGAAGTCGGACGTTGGTTGGAGCCTGTGATCCCACTACTGCAAAAATGGTAAGGACAAGATTGATTCATTTTTTATAAACCATTTGTTTTCTTTTTTACATGAAGTCAAAGAAACGGGATGGAGTCAAAAGTCACAGACGTTGGTTGGAGCCTGTCATCTCAACACTGCAAAAATGGTAAGGACAAGATTAATTGATTATGCTCCACTTTCACAAAGTGAAGTGGGGTACATATTGTAATCACCTTGTCTGTAACATAGCCTCGTGTCCCATAACAAATGTTGGTTCCATCGCCACGCGTCTCGTAACACATTTGTTTGGCCCGTTGCGTCAGATCCCGTTGCGTTACATCCCGTTGCGTCACATCCCGTAACACTTTTTTTCCGTTGCGTCGTTTCCCGGGACCCGTTTTGTTTCGTTGCGCCCCGTAACACATTTTTGCCACGTCGCGCTACAGTCGTTGGATGGAGTCAGAAGTCACAGACATTGCATGCTGTCAGAAGTCGGACGTTGCGTGGAGCCTGTCATCCCACTACTGCAAAAATGGTAAGGACAAGATTGATTCATTTTTTAGTAACCATTTGTTTTCTTTTTTACATGAAGCCAAAGACGTGGGATGGAGTCAGAAGTCACAGACGTTGGTTGGAGCCTGTCATCTCAACAATGCAAACCGGTAAGGACAAGATTAATTTATCATGCTCCACTTTCACAAAGTGAAGTGGGGTATATATTGTAATCACCTTGTCTGTAACATAGCCTCGTGTCCCATAACAAATGTTTGTTCCATCGCCACGCGTCTCGTAACACATTTGTTTGCCCCGTTGCGTCAGATCCCGTTGCGTTACATCCCGTTGCGTCACATCCCGTAACACTTTTTTTCCGTTGCGTCGTTTCCCGGGACCCGTTTTGTTTCGTTGCGCCCCGTAACACATTTTTGCCACGTCGCACTACAGTCGTTGGATGGAGTCAGAAGTCACAGACATTGCATGCTGTCAGAAGTCGGACGTTGGATGGAGACTGTCATCCCACTACTGCAAAAATGGTAAGGACGAGATTGATTCATTTTTTATTAACCATTTGTTTTCTTTTTTACATGAAGTCAAAGACGTGGGATGGAGTCAGAAGTCACAGACGTTGGTTGGAGCCTGTCATCTCAACACTGCAAAAATGGTAAGGACGAGATTAATTTATTATGCTCCACTTTCACAAAGTGAAGTGGGGTATATATTGTAATCACCTTGTCTGTAACATAGCCTCGTGTCCCATAACAAATGTTTGTTCCATCGCCACGCGTCTCGTAACACATTTGTTTGCCCCGTTGCGTCAGATCCCGTTGCGTAACATCCCGTTGCGTCACATCCCGTAACACTTTTTTTCCGTTGCGTCGTTTCCCGGGACCCGTTTTGTTTCGTTGCGCCCCGTAACACATTTTTGCCACGTCGCGCTACAGTCGTTGGATGGAGTAAGAAGTCACAGACATTGCATGCTGTCAGAAGTCGGACGTTGGATGGAGCCTGTCATCCCACTACTGCAAAAATGGTAAGGACAAGATTGATTCATTTTTTAGTAACCATTTGTTTTCTTTTTTACATGAAGCCAAAGACGTGGGATGGAGTCAGAAGTCACAGACGTTGGTTGGAGCCTGTCATCTCAACACTGCAAACCGGTAAGGACAAGATTAATTTATCATGCTCCACTTTCACAAAGTGAAGTGGGGTATATATTGTAATCACCTTTGTTAGAGATGACAGGCTCCAACCTAACGTCGCCTGTGTGACTTCAATGACTCCATCCCACGTCTTGGCTTCATGTAGAAAAAGGAAAACCGAATGGTTACATAAAGAAATGGAATCATCCCGTAACACTTTTTTTCCGTTGCGTCGTTTCCCGGGACCCGTTTTGTTTCGTTGCGCCCCGTAACACATTTTTGCCACGTCGCGCTACAGTCGTTGGATGGAGTCAGAAGTCACAGACATTGCATGCTGTCAGAAGTCGGATGTTGGATGGAGCCTGTCATCCCACTACTGCAAAAATGGTAAGGACGAGATTGATTCATTTTTTATTAACCATTTGTTTTCTTTTTTACATGAAGTCAAAGACGTGGGATGGAGTCAGAAGTCACAGACGTTGGTTGGAGCCTGTCATCTCAACACTGCAAAAATGGTAAGGACAAGATTAATTTATTATGCTCCACTTTCACAAAGTGAAGTGGGGTATATATTGTAATCACCTTGTCTGTAACATAGCCTCGTGTCCCATAACAAATGTTTGTTCCATCGCCACGCGTCTCGTAACACATTTGTTTGCCCCGTTGCGTCAGATCCCGTTGCGTTACATCCCGTTGCGTCACATCCCGTAACACTTTTTTCCGTTGCGTCGTTTCCCGTGACCCGATTTGTTTCGTTGCGCCCCATAACACATTTTTTCCACGTCGCGTTACAGTCATTGGATGGAGTCAGAAGTCACAGACATTGCATGCTGTCAGAAGTCGGACGTTGGATGGAGCCTGTGATCCCACTACTGCAAAAATGGTAAGGACAAGATTGATTCATTTTTTATTAACCATTTGTTTTCTTTTTTACATGAAGTCAAAGACGTGGGATGGAGTCAAAAGTCACAGACGTTGGTTGGAGCCTGTCATCTCAACACTGCAAAAATGGTAAGGACGAGATTAATTTATTATGCTCCACTTTCACAAAGTGAAGTGGGGTATATATTGTAATCACCTTGTCTGTAACATAGCCTCGTGTCCCATAACAAATGTTTGTTCCATCGCCACGCGTCTCGTAACACATTTGTTTGCCCCGTTGCGTCAGATCCCGTTGCGTAACATCCCGTTGCGTCACATCCCGTAACACTTTTTTTCCGTTGCGTCGTTTCCCGGGACCCGTTTTGTTTCGTTGCGCCCCGTAACACATTTTTGCCACGTCGCGCTACAGTCGTTGGATGGAGTCAGAAGTCACAGACATTGCATGCTGTCAGAAGTCGGACGTTGGATGGAGCCTGTCATCCCACTACTGCAAAAATGGTAAGGACAAGATTGATTCATTTTTTAGTAACCATTTGTTTTCTTTTTTACATGAAGCCAAAGACGTGGGATGGAGTCAGAAGTCACAGACGTTGGTTGGAGCCTGTCATCTCAACACTGCAAACCGGTAAGGACAAGATTAATTTATCATGCTCCACTTTCACAAAGTGAAGTGGGGTATATATTGTAATCACCTTGTCTGTAACATAGCCTCGTGTCCCATAACAAATGTTTGTTCCATCGCCACGCGTCTCGTAACACATTTGTTTGCCCCGTTGCGTCAGATCCCGTTGCGTTACATCCCGTTGCGTCACATCCCGTAACACTTTTTTTCCGTTGCGTCGTTTCCCGGGACCCGTTTTGTTTCGTTGCGCCCCGTAACACATTTTTGCCACGTCGCGCTACAGTCGTTGGATGGAGTCAGAAGTCACAGACATTGCATGCTGTCAGAAGTCGGACGTTGGATGGAGACTGTCATCCCACTACTGCAAAAATGGTAAGGACGAGATTGATTCATTTTTTATTAACCATTTGTTTTCTTTTTTACATGAAGTCAAAGACGTGGGATGGAGTCAGAAGTCACAGACGTTGGTTGGAGCCTGTCATCTCAACACTGCAAAAATGGTAAGGACAAGATTAATTTATTATGCTCCACTTTCACAAAGTGAAGTGGGGTATATATTGTAATCACCTTGTCTGTAACATAGCCTCGTGTCCCATAACAAATGTTTGTTCCATCGCCACGCGTCTCGTAACACATTTGTTTGCCCCGTTGCGTCAGATCCCGTTGCGTTACATCCCGTTGCGTCACATCCCGTAACACTTTTTTCCGTTGCGTCGTTTCCCGTGACCCGATTTGTTTCGTTGCGCCCCATAACACATTTGTTCCACGTCGCGTTACAGTCATTGGATGGAGTCAGAAGTCACAGACATTGCATGCTGTCAGAAGTCGGACGTTGGATGGAGCCTGTGATCCCACTACTGCAAAAATGGTAAGGACAAGATTGATTCATTTTTTATTAACCATTTGTTTTCTTTTTTACATGAAGTCAAAGACGTGGGATGGAGTCAAAAGTCACAGACGTTGGTTGGAGCCTGTCATCTCAACACTGCAAAAATGGTAAGGACAAGATTAATTGATTATGCTCAACTTTCACAAAGTGAAGTGGGGTACATATTGTAATCACCTTGTCTGTAACATAGCCTCGTGTCCCATAACAAATGTTGGTTCCATCGCCACGCGTCTCGTAACACATTTGTTTGGCCCGTTGCGTCAGATCCCGTTGCGTTACATCCCGTTGCGTCACATCCCGTAACACTTTTTTTCCGTTGCGTCGTTTCCCGGGACCCGTTTTGTTTCGTTGCGCCCCGTAACACATTTTTGCCACGTCGCGCTACAGTCGTTGGATGGAGTCAGAAGTCACAGACATTGCATGCTGTCAGAAGTCGGACGTTGGGTGGAGCCTGTCATCCCACTACTGCAAAAATGGTAAGGACAAGATTGATTCATTTTTTAGTAACCATTTGTTTTCTTTTTTACATGAAGCCAAAGACGTGGGATGGAGTCCGAAGTCACAGACGTTGGTTGGAGCCTGTCATCTCAACACTGCAAACCGGTAAGGACAAGATTAATTTATCATGCTCCACTTTCACAAAGTGAAGTGGGGTATATATTGTAATCACCTTGTCTGTAACATAGCCTCGTGTCCCATAACAAATGTTTGTTCCATCGCCACGCGTCTCGTAACACATTTGTTTGCCCCGTTGCGTCAGATCCCGTTGCGTTACATCCCGTTGCGTCACATCCCGTAACACTTTTTTTCCGTTGCGTCGTTTCCCGGGACCCGTTTTGTTTCGTTGCGCCCCGTAACACATTTTTGCCACGTCGCACTACAGTCGTTGGATGGAGTCAGAAGTCACAGACATTGCATGCTGTCAGAAGTCGGACGTTGGATGGAGCCTGTCATCCCACTACTGCAAAAATGGTAAGGACAAGATTGATTCATTTTTTAGTAACCATTTGTTTTCTTTTTTACATGAAGCCAAAGACGTGGGATGGAGTCAGAAGTCACAGACGTTGGTTGGAGCCTGTCATCTCAACACTGCAAAAATGGTAAGGACAAGATTAATTTATTATGCTCCACTTTCACAAAGTGAAGTGGGGTATATATTGTAATCACCTTGTCTGTAACATAGCCTCGTGTCCCATAACAAATGTTTGTTCCATCGCCACGCGTCTCATAACACATTGGTTTGCTCCGTTGCGTCAGATCCCTTTGCGTTTCATCTCGTTGCGTCACATCCCGTAACACTTTTTTTCCGTTGCGTCGTTTCCCGGGACCTGTTTTTGTAAGTCGCTTTGCGTAACACATTTTTATTATACCCCACTTTTCTTAAAGGGAAGTGGGGTCTAGTGGGGCTATAAAGGAATCACGTTGTCCGTAACATCGCGTCGCATCCCGTAACACATTTTTGTTTCGTCGTGCCTCGTAACACATTTTTGCCACGTCGCGTTACAGTCGTTGGATGGTGTCAGAAGCCACAAACATTGCGTGATGTCAGAAGTCGGACGTTGGATGGAGCCTGTCATCCCACTACTGCAAAAATGGTCAGGACACGATTGATTCATTTTTTATTAAACACTTGTTTTCTTTTTTACATAAAGTCAAAGACGTTGGATGGAGTCAGAAGTCACAGCAGACATCTGTCCATTGCCAGCCTGTCTTTCAGATTCTAAATCCGTCCATTGTAAAACATATTTGCATTTATTACAGATTTTACTTACGTCTTCACCAGCCTGACCTTTCCAGATTCTAAACCTGTCTTCATTGTAATACGTATTTCCATGTCTTTCAGATTCTACGTACGTTTTCAACAGCATGTCTTCCAGATTCTACATCTGTCAATTGAAATACCTATTCGTCCGTCTTCCACAATCTACATCTCCAGCCCGTCTTCCGGATTTGTCATCTCTGGGAGCTCCATTTGTAAGTGAGAAAGTGTCAATTCTTACGGATGGCGGAACGTATACATTACCGGTTATACCAAGGAAAATGTGGGTGGTCTGCTTCCACCACTGAAAAATCGACTATCATATATAGCCTAATATGTGCTGAACATTAAGTAAAACTCCATTCAACCAAACGGATTCGACATATGTCCATTGAAATACATATTCTCCCGTCTTCCAGATTCTACTACATCCATCTTCACTGTAATACATATCCAGTCCGTCTTCTGTGAGAATGTGTCAATTCTTACAATGGAGGGAGGTATACAGTAATACTGGTTCTACCCCGTAACACATTTTTGCCACGTCGCGTTACAGTCGTTGGATGGAGTCAGAAGCCACAGACATTGCGTGATGTCAGAAGTCGGACGTTGGATGGAGCCTGTCATCCCACTACTACAAAAATGGTCAGGACACGATTGATTCATTTTTTATTAACCACTTGTTTTCTTTTTTACATAAAGTCAAAGACGTTGGATGGAGTCTGAAGTCACAGCAGATATCTGTCCATTGTCAGCCTGTCTTTCAGATTCTACATCCGTCCATTGTAAAACATATTTGCATGTATTACAGATTTTACCTACGTCTTCACCAGCCTAACCTTTCCAGATTCTAAACTTGTCTTCATTGTAATACTTTCAGATTCTACGTACGTTTTCAACAGCATCTCTTCCAGATTCTACATCTGTCAATTGAAATACCTATTCGTCCGTCTTCCGGAATCTACATCTCCAGCCGGTCTTCCGGATTTGTCATCTCTGGGAGCTCCATTTGTAAGTGAGAAAGTGTCAATTCTTACGGATGGCGGAACTTATACATTACCGGTTATACCAAGGAAAATGTGGGTGGTCTGCTTCCACCACTGAAAAATCGACTATCATATATAGCCTAATATGTGCTGAACATTAAGTAAAACTCCATTCAACCAACCAGATTCTACATCTGTCCATTGAAATACATATTCTCCCGTCTTCCAGATTCTACATCCATCTTCACTGTAATACATATCCAGTCCGTCTTCTGTGAGAATGTGTCAATTCTTACAATGGAGGGAGGTATACAGTAATAATGGTTCTACCCAGGAAAATGAGGTATACAGTAATACTGGTTCTACCCAGGAAAATGTAGGTTGTCTGCATCCAACGCTAAAAAAACGACTGTCATATATAGCCTAAAATGTGCTGAAAATGACGTAATACACCATTCAGCCAACCAACCAGCCTGTCTTCCAGATTCTACATTCGTCTTTGCTGTATTACATCACCAGCCTGTCTTCCAGATTATACACCCATCTTCGCTGTTATAAATCTGGATCCAACTCATCTTCCAGATTATACATCCATCTTCGCTGTAATACATCTCCAACCCGTCTTCCAGATTTTACATCCAGCTAAGCAGAGCTCTAGATAAGCTGCGTATCTGCATAATTTATGCTTACGCAAATAAATGAACTAGACGCAAAAGATTTTGTTCTATAAGAAAAACAAAAACATTTCAGTGCGTATCGAAACATAAATATACAGTGTTAAAGATTGTGCCGATCTACATCTTCTGAAATCATGGTTAGTATCTAGAGCTCTTGCTAAGGGTGTCCGGGTAGCGCGCACTCTTTCCATCAATGCAACCCGGGTTAGTTGCCCTGTCTCGGTGTTGTTATTGAGAGTCGCCCGCTCGTCGGACACGTGGGTTTTCTCCGGGTACTCCGGTTTCCTCCCACAGCATGACAGCGCGCTGTCATGTTATCCGCGCTGTCCTCAAGAAGCCGGAAGGTTGGTAAATGGTTGTAATATAAAACGTAATTATGCTTTATATAACAAGTCCTAGTCACACCTCCTCGTGGTACCAACTGGTAACTATGGATTCTCTAATCAGAAAATCTATAGGCTAAGGTGACGGGTCGCAATTCAAATATACACACTAATTATATTCCAGTTTTCCAAATATATATAAACTTAAGCGCAAAAGAAACGCAACTCGGGAATTTCCGCTATATATATATATACTGCACACTTAAATCGACATAATATTCCAAAGAAATCCCAATATGTTTTGTAAAAAAAATATTGCAGTTAATTAGAGAAAGGACACAACTGTGATGTTGTAGACGTTTTAATCACAGTACACGTTGTAACAAGAAATTCATAAATGTTGAAGTTCCTCTTTGAAAAACTGAGTCAGTTCAGTACTGTATTTAACGTAAAGAGTTTGCAAAAGTTTGCTCTTATCCTTGAGCCAAACGCGTACTCTGTCAATAATGAAACTTTAAAAGGAATACTATTTGCTGTATTATGTGTTGTTTTAGTTTTTTCTGAAAGGAAAGGTCTTACGTAGCCATGTAACATTCGATTAACATCAGCATATTGGACATACACTATTTAGCGGAAATTCCTGAGTTGCGTTTCTTTTGCGTTTCAGTATATGTGTTAAAAAATGCACCTTAATATGTTACCCTGTTAACTGAATTTAAAAACTCTCACAACTATATTTTAATTTTTCTCAAATGGTTTATTTTTGAGGAATGTATGGTACGTATCACAGGAAGTTGCATCTGTTGATTACTACCGTCTGTTATTATAACTGCCATAGACCTACAAACAACTCTAAAATAAAATACAGCACATGGCCAATGTTTGTGGGAACTTGACCCATGAACTAGAGGGCGGAGCTAGAAAGTGTATGTCAGAATTATCGATTCCTTTAGGTACCCTTTGACTGTCATTCAACCTCTGCAGCATGCTAACTCGCTTGTAACATAGCCTGCAAGATGAACGGCCAGGTACGAGCCCGTATCAGTCATTAATCAGGCAACCTTAGTACAAAAGGACCTGAGGGTTCGAGTTAGAAGGAAACAAAAACAAGATTGCCATGTGTCCTTTAAAATTTACGGTGCTAGAGAGCAATAATGAAGCAAACTGTAGTATATTTAAATAATTCAATAGCCATGACTCTGGTTATGATTTGATATATCTAGTTTTCGAACTTGTCATAACTTTTAATAAGGTAAGAATCCTGCCAAAGACTGTTCAAGATAAGATGAATAATTAAGGAGCTAGAGTGTTCACAAGACACAATAAAGCATTTTTCAATAAATTAAAGGCAGTATATATACAGCCGCTCTTGTTAAATTATGCCGTAAAGTTATCGCATTTTAAACGCTCAATTGACAAGGTTTTTTATATATACTGAACAAAAAATGTTTAGCTACCACTTTATTAAACATATGAACATTGCTATAATTGTTTTGAAGATATTAAATGCTAGGTTAGGATGTGATTTTCTAAATAATTTTGTTATTTTATTATCTTCTAAACGAAGTATCAGAATTACCTCCAATGTATTAAAAACAGCATATTAGACATTGACAAGAATTGTCCCTTAGAACTGTCATTGTTTAAAAACCGCTGAAATGTGTTCAACGAAATTTTAAAATTACCTCCCTTTTTCATTGAAATGGAGAATTATTTTCGATAAACCAGTAGCCTAGGAACGCCAGGGTGAACCAGTCTAGACACGATTCCGGCCAGCAACCATCTTTTATCATGCAGATATGCACTTTTCTGCCCTAATAAAGGGGTGACCTATTAAATTTTGCTTTATTAGCCACTGACCAATAGAGCAAAATCAATGCGGAATCCCTCGGCGTTTATTGTACGTAACGTTATCTGACGTCATGCACGTAACGTTGCCTGGACGTCAAAAAACAAACAAAAAACAACAACATGGCGACGTCCTCGATAAGCGTTCCATTCTAAGAAATAGGTAATAATAGTAATTCATACAGAAAATATGGATAATCTACATGATAAATAGAATATTATGTCAGTGCCTTTTACTATCAAGTTTATTAGGCTCGGCACGAAAACGAAGAATGGCTCGGCAGAGCCTCGCAATTCTTCGTTTTCAGAGCCTCGCAATTCTTCGTTTTCTAAGCCTCGCCTAATAAACTTGATAGTAAAAGGCACTGTCATAATATTCTATATGTATTCGACGAATCTACATATTGAGTTCCTATTTGTCTAGATATAAGGAATCTTTATCCAAATGCTAAGGAAAATAGGAAATATGTGAAAACCAATGTTTCAACTATTTACAAAGAGTCGAATTTTTTAAACGGTAATGTAATATTTATGACCAATAATGGTGGATTTCATTGGACGTTTTGGTGAAGAAATAACATATTTTTTTTTCGTTCTGATTAAACACGCTTAAAACAGTAATATTAAATGGAAAACACGAGTAAGTACTGCTTTACTATAGACTTATAGGTGCTGTAAGTTTGTCTCTGTTCCACATTGCATTTCTAAACATGAATTTCTGGAATAAAATATAACTCAAATTTACTATTAAATAGTCGCTTTAGGCCGCCATTTTGAAAAAACAACAACAACAAACTTTTTTTTTCGGTTTGTGTTTTTTCTACCTGTTAATATATGGCTCGTAACTGCGTAAGCATGTCGCATCATAGGATGTTTTTTCTCTGTGAATACTTGCTTTATTTTTTGTGTATTCATCCAAAGTAATAGATCGAATTGTTGTTTATCATACTTTGCGCACAATATGACCTATGTGTGTCGACGTGCCGTAAAACACCATTCATTCATTCATACTTTTATGTCTGATAATTTCAAATTATGACTTAAGTTAAAGAGAATTTATAGCTAGTATATACGATCAGAAAAACAAGGCTACAACAATGTGGGGTGGGGTTGGGGAGCCCAACATAAGTATGTGTAAGGAACTGACAAAACTACACAGAAATATGTAATAAACAAAAAGTTTTGAGTGGTGTGCAGGGTGGGGGTGGGAGAGAGGCGGGGGTGGATGGTGGGGGGAGTGGGGGGTGGTGAGTGCAACATATATGTGTAAGAAGCTATGTAATAATTCACCAAAACAACACAGAAATATGTAAAAAAAAAAAAAGTGGGGGGGGTGTGATTGGGTGAGAGGCGGAGGGATGGGGTGGTGGGGGGCAGGGAGGGTTGCAACATATATGTGTAAGAATTGACTAAAACAACACAGAAATATTTAAAAAAAATAAAATAAAAAAAAAATCAAGTGTGGGGCATGGTGGGTGGGGTGATGGGGTGAGAGGCGGGGGAGGGGGTGTGCGGGGAGTGTTGCAACATATATGTGTAAAAATTGACTAAAACAACACAGAAATATGTAAAAAATAAATAAAGGTGTGGAGGGGAGTGGGGGCGGGGGTAGAGGGGGGAGGAGGGAGCCCATTGACCCAATATGGGTGAAGTAATAAGATGAATAATGCTATAACAAATCCCAAACCAAAATTATAGATATATACATGCTTACATGCAAACCCAGATCTGCATTTATTGCACATTTTATGGGCCATCACAATTTGGGTTCCATGGGAGCCCAGAATTTGCAGAAGACAAAATTACTTATCCAACCCTTTACAAAATACTGTAAGGAAACCAATTCCAAAATTTAGTTCAGCTAGGACAAAAAATGTAAGAGATATAGACCTGTAAACACAGCTTACACGCAAAATTTGATGTGAAACAGACATATTTTAAGGGCTATCTGAATTTGGGTTCCATGGGAGCCCAGGGGTTACAGGAACCAAAATTACTGAAGCAGCCCTTACGATAATGCTATAAGGAAGCTAATGGCCAAATTTGGTTGTGCTAGGGTAAGAATTGTAAGAGATATAGACTTGTAAACACAGCTTACACGCAAAATTTGATGTGAAATGGAGCACATTTTATGGGCTATCATAATTTGCGTTCCATGGGTTACAGGAACCAAAATTGCTTATGCAGCCCTTAAGATAATGCTACAAGGAAGCCCATGAACAAATTTGGTTGTGGTAGGATAAGAAATGTAAGAGATATAGACTTGTAAACACAGCTTACACGCAAACCTTGATGTGGGACGCCGACCCCGGGGTGATTACATAAGCTGTCTTATTCTTCGAATAGTCGAGCTAAAAATAACAAAAACTACCGCTATGTAAATTTCACTTAACCCTTAACCCACTAAGCACGATTATAATAACCTTTGGGTTCATTGTAAACCCAGATCAGCCTGCGAGTAATTCGCACATAAATGGAATGGTCTTAATTCAAAGAACGAACAGTCCATTATATATATGTAGCGGGTTAAATGTTAAGCTTGTCTAAACATGTAATTTCGAG